>ML736298.1:0-94335 GCA_009193595.1 Aspergillus bertholletiae
CCTAGACGCATGTGTCTGTCATAGCCAAATGGCTCTATATGGACGTTAAACTTGATTAAATAAATAAATAAATAAGTGCCCTCCTAATACTGGCGGTTGTTACTGAAGTATCGAACTCATCCCACAAGAAAACCGCCATTTCATCTAGGTACAGATCTGTGCGATGGAACCGTAAGCAATCGAAAGTTCTAGAATAAAACAATGCTGGTAACGTTCAAAACACAGCTGGGGCTGCCAAGGAACTAAAGTTTTGGAAGTAGGGCTACAAAAAAAAAAATAGATGAGTGTTTGAGGCGGAAGCCAATTTCGAATGTCACTGTACTATACAAAACTAGTATGGGCTTTCAGGAGACAAGGCACATCTTAGGAAATGTACTATTAAATTAGTGATAGTTGCCCTTTCGGCTTAGCCGCCGGGCGTTAATAAATTGTGTGTGTGTGTGTGTGTACTATACAACGATATTGATTTGAAGTTTCCGAGCCTTGTGAAGGCAATTCTACTGACTGGGAGGATGGGTGACATATGTGTTCAGGAACTTTGCAATAGCAAGAGGCCGGTAAAGTCGATGAAGAATAGGATATAAGAAGGGCCAGACTGGTTACTCGGTTCAATCCAACACAGCTGTAGACTCATTGAATGTTCTGCGCGGATCATATTGATGCAAGCAAAGTGGGGGGTTTCTCACGTTGAAACCCGGAAGTGGGTTGCTACGTCGCTTCTATCTGCTGCTAGTGGTCATACGCTCTCCCATAATGAAGGGCGAGTCTTGACTGTAGGTTTGACTATTGCCCACGCCGTAGTTCGACTTTGATCGTCAAGTGAAGTGGCTGAGTTCCGAGACATGCCTTTTACCAATCGCGTGTTAACTTGCAACAGAAAGACCATTAGAACGCCAGAATTCGTGGCTCAAAGCAGCACCATAAGTCTCAGAGATTAATATGTATTTGTAGTAAAATAACTCAACTGAAATTGAGAGTCACTGACGACATCACGGCGTTCGGATTTAATACGCAGCTCAGGCGAGCCTAGGCGTCCTAGACACGCCACCTAATCAGATTCCTTATAGCCTGCTCCACCAGATGCCAGGTGCACCATGCTTGTTGTAGTCCACATAGCCTTTTGAGGCCCCCCCCCTTCTGCGGCCCTTGGTCTGTGCGCTTCGTCGGAATTCGGCATTTGGAGTCTGGGGTGTTCAGCTGAACAGGATGGGAGCTGTAGGCTTTCCTGCCAGAGCACCAGGACTATTACTTCTGTATCTGGTTTTTGCAAAACATAGAGACACAGAATAGGAATAGAACTAGTGTCCATAGCCCTGTACTCGACTCGGCATGAAACAAACAAAGCACACCACTATCTCAAGCGTAGAAACTATCCTTTATCTTTAGTAGCGCCGTTGGCATGAATATTAGGCCGACTTCTCCAAAAAGTCTCCGATCTTTTTAGCACCGGGAATGGTTGCCCTACTTTTAAGCATCTTCTAATCTTTAATGTCAAGTGGAGCATGCATAAGCAACTCGCAGAAAGGGCTGCATACTTAGCGCGTATGCCGTATAAGCCGAGATAGAAACCCGCGGAAGGGTTTCAACTTTGGTAGCCAATTAAATTCCTGGTGTTTCAAGAGATTTGTGGTTGAAGCTCCACACAGTGGATATCGTAGACCCGCCGTCGAGGGCTTGCTTCGGTCACCGGGGGGCGACACCATGGCCAACGACCTACGTATTAACTCGGACTTTAACTCATGACTGTACAGAGTACAGAGTTCTGGTTTAATGGTAAACTCCGAGTTGGCGTCATCTACCATTGGCTTGTCCTCCTTTAACCCCTGTAAGATTAGAAGTTTTCGTTCATATTTTAGCTTCACGGCCACGGGACGGTACCTGGGGATCCACTGTCATCACGGAGATAATGGACTTAGTCTTCAATACGGTGGATCATGATCCTGTCAAATACGGATTTCTAAGCTCTTCTAATCTTTTTCTCGAATTTGTCGGCTCCGGAGAACAGCCGAGATTATCCGCCACTGGCAGTCTATTTTGTATAAATCGCAAGAGGACCTTCGAGGAATCAACACCCCAGATTCGATCGAGACTTGACAAACTATACACAGACCAGACCAATTAAACTTCAATCTGAATACAATGGCCGCTACCGACTACAAGTTCGAAGGTTGGATGGGCCTTGACCCCAAGGCCGTTGAGGGCAACATGGTCTGGCAGGAGTTCCAGCCCAAGGCTTGGGAAGAGACCGATGTTGATATTCGCATTACACACTCTGGTATCTGTGGTTCGGATTTGCACACTTTGCGCAGCGGATGGGTATGTTTCGCAATTCCTTGAGGAAAATCCCGGTGCAGTTGCTAACATTGGCCAGGGTCCTACGATGTACCCCTGCTGTGTGGGTCACGAAATTCTTGGAGTTGCTGTTAGAGTCGGCTCCCAGGCCGAAGGAGGCATCAAGGTTGGCGACCGCGTTGGTGTCGGCGCACAGAACGATTCCTGCCAGGGCCGCAAGGGTGACTGTGAAGAATGTGCCTCGGGACTCGAGCAGTACTGCCCTAACTTGATGGGTGGCACCTATAACTCTAAGCACTGGAACGGTGACAAGTCGTTCGGTGGATATGCTCTCTACCACCGCTCGCCTTCTCGCTTTGTTGTCAAGATCCCTGACGCTATTCCCTCCGCTATGGCTGCTCCTATGCTTTGCGGTGGTGTCACCACATACTCCCCTCTTCGCCACTACGGCTGCGGCCCTGGAAAGAAGGTCGGTATTATTGGTGTTGGTGGCCTCGGCCACTTCGGTATCATGTTCGCCAAGGCCCTGGGTGCCGATAAGGTCATTGGTATTTCTCGTAAGGCCAACAAGAAGGAGGATGCTCTCAAGCTTGGCGCAGACGCCTATATCGCCACGGATGAAGACACCGACTGGGCCAAGAACAACTCCCGCAGCTTGGACTTGATCATCTCTACCGTCTCCTCCTCCAAGATGCCTATCATGGACTATATCACCATGCTGAAGCCCAGTGGCCACTTCGTGCAGGTGGGCGCTCCGGAAGATGGTGCTCTTACTATCCCCGCCTTTGCACTGATCGGCAAGAGAATCAAGTTCGGAGGTTCTTTGATTGGAAGCCCCAACGAGATCCGGGAGATGCTCGAGTTGGCTGCTGAGAAGAAAGTCCGGTCATGGGTTCAGGAGGTGCCTATGAAGGATGCCAACAAGGCCATTGTGGACATGGACGCTGGCAAGGCCAGGTACCGTTACGTGCTTGTGAACGAGCAGTAGACCAGGCATTCATAAATAGACATTGTACATAGATAGTATATAGAGTAATTCAGCGCAGCGAACTACAGAATTTCTTCATATGATCGAAGTGTATATTGCTCACCTTTAACCAAAACCGTTCCTCCCGGTGCTCCGAGTTCCTTGGACTCGACATCTCTCGCACAGGGCAAACTGCCCCCCTCCGCACCGAGAACATATTTCGCTGACCACCCAGCACTTGCACCCCATTCTTCTCTCCGAGCACTCACCCCCTGTCCAGCCTTTACCACTACGTCCCGCGAGCCCACCGAACGCATGTGGGTCTGCTTTTGTCGGATCGCCAAATATGTGCCCCAAATCCTTGCCAAGAATGTCCTCGAAACCTCCACCTCTTCGCCTTCCCCAATCTCAACATCATGCTTTGATTCTAAAACCCATGAAACACCCTTCCCCGGGCCCTCAAGGCCCTCCCTGAACGTTAACACTCGCCATACTTCCTCGTACTCCGTCATCGGAGACCCAGGCAGATCTGGACGAGGCATAGACCCCGTCTCGAGGTCATCGCCATTCGGCAACGTAGTAAAGGTACCACAGTCAACATCATCAAAGGAGTTGTGCGAATCAATTTCATGGGTAAACTGCACGCGGCCTGATGCCATTAGCATGTGTGTGTGCGGTCGTCGAGGTGTACTAATGCAACTTACGAGAGTCGCTACGATCTACAACCCGCTGACCGGCAATTGCCCAGTCAATGTCGCCGGATTTCGTGTCGACGCGAAGGTCCACATACCAACCCTTCACGGACATGACGATGGTATCGGTGGTTTCGGAAGCTGGTTCGGGGAGCCATCGCAGGGAAATGCGTGTTGAGAGGCGGCTCTCGCTGGGGGGGTTCGAAGCATAGGATGCCATGGTTTGATTTCTGGTGTGAAAATAGTGCAAAGTGGTTTCAGGAGTAGGGGTGGATACGGTGCCAATGAATGAGTATTTAATAATTCTATGATGGGCCCCCAATGGTTCCTTATCGGTCCTGATTTATTTATACCCCGCATCAAGCGAAGTTATGGGTGGGTCAGTCCTTTACCACTCCGCACTGGTGGCTTCATTCCGTTTACTTACCGTAAACCCTACGCAGGTGCTAGTTACGGAATAGGAAGTCCATATTGTGAATTGTGTGTGGTTTTCGGAGTTAGAGACAGAGGAAGAATCCTGTCTTGAGATCATCTTATGCTTGTACATGTGTAGACATGTTTGAGGTGCTATTCATAATATCCATCATCAACCCTTGCAATTCCAAGAACATTGATATATTTCTTCCCCAGTCAGACTATACAATGAACTTTAATTGGAAGCTGCGTCTATCGTCACAATATCCACGCTAGAGCCCTATGAATGGCTCCAAGATCGCCCTGCAACATCGCCTCACCCCCACCCGGGCAATCCATCATACAAGAATCATGTACAATATAGGCTTACTGCCTATGCGGTATCCATATCCCTACCTCTAACCGTGAAGGTGAGCTTACAGCTTTGATCCTTTGGCCGGGAGGAGATGATCTGATCATCAAGATCCATGGATGCGTTCATATCCGCGGCGACCGATGACTGAAAGCGAGAATACAGCTCTCGCAGAAGAACCTTCATTTCCACCATTGCAAGACTACACGCGTCAGTATCCAAGTAACGATGCCAGGTTTGAGTCTACCTACTTCCGTCCGGTACAGCCTCTTCCGCCCGTCGAAAACGCGAAGAACAATCGATTCCGGTCGGCGGAACCCTTTTCTTCTAGCCACCGCTCCGGGTTGAAACGGTCAGGCTCGGGGAAGACTTCTTCATGGAAACGGTGCACCGTATACGGCTGACAGCCGACAATAGTATTCGCTGGGATATAGTATTCATCGATAGTCCTGCCGCCAGGTGGGACATAGCGTGGAAAAGACATGGGAATTGGCGGAGAGCATCTCAAGGCTTCCTTTATGACGGCATCCAGATACGGCATTTTGTCTAGTGGTATATCCTCGGGTACGGAGACAAGTTCCCCGTGAAGGCGATCCTGAAAGTGCAGATTATGGGGCTGAGACAACTCCCACATAAGAAAGCAGAGGGCATCACCGGTGGTGTCAATACCGGCAGCCATATGGTCTTTGCATTCGGCTGCGACTTGCATGTGGCTCAGCGGCGAACCTTTACGAGCGAGACGCGCAACTAAGCTGTGTTCATCTGGGTGTTGTTGCCCAGCCATTTGTAAGGCATAGGCATTTGCTTTGGGTGCATGACGGGGGATTAGACACGCGGGGAAGTATGGTGTCAACGTGGGCAGGTAATAATGTAGAAGATTTTCTTGCCGTGGTCAGCTTCTTTTATCAGGAGAGTGAACGAGCCACGTACTCTGCAAGCTTTGATGGTATGTTAACTCCTCCATCATCTCAAAATCCTGAGGGTTATCTAGCGACTTCAAGCCACCAGGACTGAACATGAAATTTGTTACTCCATCAAGTGCATAGCAATGCAAGAGGGACTAGAGCTGTTAGATGTAACTAGTATAAGCAACCGAAGTACTCACGTAAATGTTCACACTGCCTTCGATGGCGGCACATCTAGATACGAAAACCTGAGCTCGCTCCTTGATGGCGGACACATGCTTCTCGCGTACGATGTTTGACATGGCATATCTATCAGCCAGTTCGCGTTTTCTGTAACTATGCTACGCTTCGTCAGTGACGGCGGCCTTTGTTTAGATCGGAGAGCTAAACTAACCTCTTTCTTCTCAAGCGTTGAGAACATAGTTCTGTACTTGTCAGCTTCGTTTCCGTTTTGATTGCCAAGTTGTGTTATACTTAATCCCATATTGCCGGAATAAGTCATAATATTCCGTCTTATCGTAACCGCTGCCCCCAGAGGCGTAGATCTCTCGAATGGCATCTAGGCTAGTAAACGAGACTTCGTTCGGTGCAAGGCGGACTACAGGGCCGTACGTCTTGTGTAAATGATGAATGAATACGCGTCTAGTCGCCGTGAACTCGTGGTATTTCAGGCAGAAGCTGGTGAAATTCGTATACCACGGTCCGGGGATTTTGGCCAGTGGGGATGAAAGACGCTTGAAGAGATACAGCCCCACAAGCAGGATACTGGATGCCCATAATAACCACATGTTGAGTCAATGATTCCCATAAACCGTGGCCGGAATGTTGACATGGAACACATATACATGCAAATCCCACTGTCGAGTATATATACCGACTAGAGAGAGGACTAAAGTGCTAGATAAACCCTATCCCATCCGAAAGGGGAAGTTGGAAGAGATGCTACCCCAGGAAATCGGAGGCCGTCCAATCTGGTCTCTGGTATTGCATCTTATCGTGCGGGGGTGGTTTTATCGGATCCTGCCGACTGATAAGCAAACGCATCTCGACCGCGGGGTTTTCTTTTTAGTCGGTAGGAGACGAGTTGGGGTCAAATCTTCTGGAGGTCAAATATGAGGGGGTTTTCGTCAAAAAGACGGTATGAACTGTCCCTCGCTTCGGTCACTCGCTCGACTAGTGCTGTGGCGTTTTGTTCTCTCCGATTTTTACTCGCGTTCATCTTGAATCATCGCTAGCCCCGAGCCGTTCTTGGCATTCTAATCTTATGTATCAAGTAGTATCTTTTCTTTCGAGTCGAGTGAGCTGCAACATGCATTACAGCCGAGGAACCCCCGGTGTTCCCCTCACATTTGAGTGCTCGATTTGTGTACTGATCTCGTCTTTCCGTAATGACAGTTCATGGTCCTCCACTATAGTGACAGCCTACCTGTGTGGGAACAACTTGTTAGGCGTTCTCGCGGCTTCGGTCCCTTCTCTAGTTGCCATTGCTGAGGGCTTTCCTGACCCATGATTAGACGCCGCCACAGAAGGAATATCCTGCCTCAAGTCTAATAAGAATCAAGTAGGACAACTTGAGGAACTAACCGATCACGAATCAGGGGGAAATAATTACTAATGAATCGTGGTATATACGTATCATATTTTCAGTGGATGTGTTGACCTCATGCTCCATGACAACAGCGGCATGCTTATGTGACCAAGGTATTATCATACATGACCATCGCGCTGGTATAGATTGGGAGTCGGCGCCCAATCAACTGGCCAGATACGACATTCTTTTAACATCTAGATGAGGTTATACAAAACAGACAGATAACTGCCAGGCATTATACTTTGTCCGAGTGTTAACCGCAATTCGCCTATAATAGGTAATATCCTATGGGTAGGCAATTACCTGCCTACCGTGTTAGAAGATTGGCCCTAAACCTGGCGGAATGTCGGGCTAATGGTCTATTTATACGATCACTTAATTGAAAGTGGATCCATTCGATTATTAAGCTGTTGCGTAATGGATGTGCGAAGTCGCTTTCTCCTGAGCTTCGTCTTCAAGGACCAAGAGCTATGCAGCTACTCAGCATACCTACACTTTAGCGCAAAATTACCCCTAGTTTGACCGCCGATCTAGATGAATAGTCGATACTCGCGTACCGAAATGGTGTCTGACGCCCCGAAGCGTGTTACCCTGCGCAGGTCATGCCAAGCCTGCGTTCGAGGCAAGCGTCGTTGCGATCAACTCTGGCCGCGGTGTAGTCGGTGCCAGGCTCGAGGTGTCGACTGCGAATACATTAATATACCACTCCCAACTGGACCCGACCCCAGGAGAGCGACTTCACCCTCTGTAGGCCGAGTAGCACGCGTATCCACTCTGCCGATACATCGGCCGCTGCCGTTAGTGATAATGAAAGGATACGAACAGGAAATCATTTCGTTCCTTATAGCCGGAATGCGACGCTTTCCTATTGAATTTGCGAACGATATGAAAACTCCATTTATCCATCCCGATCTTTACCATAGTGCTGAGGCGACAAACGTGTTTCAAAACGTTCAGACTCTCTGCAGGCTCCACGCTCAAGCTTCTCAAGAGGACACCCCGACATGTCTTACTCCTCTTCTACGGCAGCGTAGTGCAGAGATTCTTCGCAAGTCTAGTCGACCAGCTAGCTTCCAGGAGCTTCTCGCCTGCACCCAATCATTGCTTATCCTACAATGCCTGCTAATTTTGGATGGGGAAACCGCAGACGATGGGCCTTATTCAGAAACAGTTAGCACTATGCTGTCTCACGTTGGGCGGCGCCTCTGGCAGCAAGCTCCTACCCAGCTCTCCCATATCCTGAGTCCCCGGGAGGCATGGCTCTTTGCGGAGAGCGTTCGGCGGACAATTATTGTCGCGTTCATGTTGCGCAGTGTGTATTCGTTGCAGAAGAGAAACTACTCTGTCCGCACCCCGTTTGTGGACTCGCTGCCTTTCGACGTTCGCACTTCCCTGTGGGATGCAGACCATGCGTCCGGGGATGACACAGCGCCTGCATCTCTAGAAAGCATGGTTTCTTTACAACAGTATTCGACCATGATAGAGGCAGGAACAGTCCATAGTATCTCGCCATTCGGTGCCTTAATACTGGCTGCTTGTAAAGGCAAAGCTATATCCGACGTCCCTTACCCGTCTGCTACGGACTACAAGGCCTGTTAAAAGCCGAGACGGGTGAACAGTAATTTGATTACATGAAAGCGAACCCCAGCGATGCTAAATGGTTTATCTCTAATTCACATTTGAACAAGTCGATCGCTCATCGCAAGAATTGCTTGAGCAAACCTCTCAGCATCTCGGTCATCCCCTGGTATATCTCCTGTCTCTTAATCTCAAACGCTTCAAAGATATCCTTGGCGGATCCGACCGGGATTTGCTCCTCGCCCTTGGTGAGCTTGGTCCACACTTCATCGATGAATTCCTGCAGCGGCATTCCAATCAGATGGCCATCTTTCAGGTCTGGTTGATGCTTCGCGTCGTGCAACTCGGTCTGCACAGCGGGCGGGTATATCTCCAGCACCTTCACATCCCCGGGCCCGTCCTGCAACTGCGTCCGCAGCGCGAGGATAAAATGGTGCAGTGCGGCCTTCGAGGCACCATAGTTCGGGCAGCGCATCATCGGAACCAGAGCCATTTGTGACGTTGTGAATGCAATGGCAGTCTGTGTTGGTTGCTTCTGCAGGTGCGGGAGGAACTCCTTCGTGAGACGAACTGCCGAGGTGTAGTTCGTGATCAGCTCTTGGTCAAAAACGTTCAGATCGACGCTCTCTGGGTTCGCAAAGTCGAACGGCCGTTGGATTCCAGAGTTGATGAAGATGCAGTCCAAGTCCGGGTTCTCAGAAATCACCTCTGCAACAAACTGGGGAATCTTCGGCCGGGATTAGCTGAGCCCTTATTGCGTTTCCGGCCGCGGGCTGGAAACATAAAGACGGGGAACTCACTGTCTCAAGGTTCACGACGTCGAAAACCTTTGATGTGACCTTCGCACTGCCGTTTTCCTTGACGAATTCCTCCAAATTCTCCTTCCTCCTGCCAGCAATGACAACCTGGGTGCCATTTTGCACAAGCTTGGTAGCCAGTGCCCGGCCAATGCCTGATGTGGCACCGATCACTAGGACTTTTGTGTAAGGGAAAGACATATTAGAAATACGTTGTAGGAATCAAAGATGAGATGAATAGTGCCACTTCATTTCAGAAAGACAATGGCTTTCCTCCTTTTATATGCCAGTTCCTGACCCTCGATGTGTATGTCATCCTACTAATTGTAAGTCATTGGCGGCGGAGACTAACCCTCTTTGGGACTTTTCTCGTGGCCCACTCGCCGTGCGGAGACTAGGCCACATTAGGCAATCTATCTCAGTGGCGACCCTCGAGGACAACGGATTTAGGGCACGCCTCTTGCTAAATCCATGATCTGAGCTGGGTCCAGCTGTGCTTGGAAACAGTCTAGAGGCGTTTCGGCACGGTCATCCCGGAGCATACTGACAAGCACATTCTCCCATACTAGACTCATACTTGGGTGTCGGATTTGACCGTGCAGTCTAGCATCAAACGCTACTAGCATTAGGTTCCCCAAAAGTCATGCAAATATCTATGAAAAAATAAGAAGAGAAAAAATAAGAATAAAAATAAGGAAATGAAGCAGATCAGGTGTTCCATAATCATGTGTCATTAATAATGGCTGCATATCTCGTTCTGAACAAGAGCTCGTTCTACATCTAGGTGCCTCTCGAAGCAGTCCCGAAGGAGCAATAGACGTAGCATTGGTACCAAGAAACCACACATAGCACGTCTATATAGAAGACACAGATCTTCAGAACATACCTACTGCACCTTCACACTCGAATAAACTGGATCCTCCTCCAACTCGATCCCCCAAATCCTCCTCATCCTCTCCCTAAATAATTCATAACAGGACCCCATCCTCATAACCCTCATCGCCCCGAAATCAAACAATATGCTCGGCCTCCCATAAACATGATACCTCTGCAGCCCATAATCAACCACAATATCCGCCGCCTCCAAGATTTCCTCCTCGATATCCTCCACGCGAAATTTCTGGCCACCACCGGTAACATTCGCACTCGACCCCACAACCAGTTTGCCCGCCTCATGATGTAATCTCACAACCTCCAGCAGAAGCGACCCCCCGCCCACATGAATAGCCATACTCCCGTCCTTGGTCGCCTTTTCCAACGTCTCGGCTGACAGACTATGCAACAGCGGATGGTCGGGTCTATACGGCGCAACGATCCCAATCGACATGTCCAGATCATGCGTCAGGGCCTTGGTCATATCCAATCTCTCTGCGGGCAGGATATGCAGTGCTTTGTGGATATCATAGTTCCCGATTATGCCCTGCGTATGTCCTGGACGACGCTTTTTGGCGTGGAAGGCGCGAGTGATGGCTTCGCTGGAGGATGCGATTAGTCCGTAGCCTACTTCTGTCGGGACTATGGCAATGCCGCCTTTTTCCAGGGTTTGAAAGACTCTCCGTGCGTCATTGTGGACGTTTGGGGGTGTGCCCGGGATAGGGATTAGTTTTGTGTGAAGAGCCATCGTAAGTGAGGTGGTTATGGAAAGTGTATGCTGTGCAGGTTGTTATATTGCTGGCAGAGGTGGGGATGGATACTGGAGTTATAGTTCATGGAGGGGGACATTCTGACGCGTCAGCACACGTTGGGGGCCAAGAAGCTTAGTCTAGTTCTTATCCATATAAGCTTTCCATAGTGGTTTTAGTGCAGCTTTAAGTGTCTATACTGATACATGTAATCTGTTATCATTTTGCAAGGTATCTCCAATGCTATAGCACATATCTGAACGTCTTATTATCGAGCTCTGTTTGATCCTAGCGTCATAGTCAGCTTTTGTAGGAGTTTTACAGCCCCCCCCCCATAAACAGGATCAACTTACCAACATGCCCTTCTCAACACCGTTGCTCTCGTCGCCGTCCGAGCCAATGGCTTCGCGGTCCCTCCGTTTATTCTCGAAATACATATACAGGTATAGAGCAGTAATGGAAACCAGCTTCACCGCATACCCAACCAGCATCCTAAACCACAGTTAGCACCAGATATACACACTCACACAAGCATACAAGAACCCAGATTGGAAAAGAAAAGAAAAGAAAAACTCACGCAACATAAGCACTATGATATCCAGGTGCCTCGCTGCTCTTGAATGTTTGCGGCCCAATAATATTCCCCACGCAATACCCCGTGAACAATAACGCCCCGGTGACCTGTTTCTTCGTGGACCCAGCAATGTTGGAACTCACAATCGTCAGACTCATGCTAAATCCCAGGCCCTGGAAGTAGCACAGCCAGAGCGCGACCAGCCGGCCCCATTTATTCGAATCCGGCAGCCCGACTAGCAGCCCTGATCCGACGATGCAGACCAGGTTCGCGAAGATCATGCAAGCACTGCGGGAGTGGAATCGGCCGCTGTATTTCGTTGCGATCATGCCGCCGAACAGCAGAGTTAGGAATTGCACCGCGCCGCCAGGGATCTGCAGGTATTGGGTTCCCAGGGTGTCGAAGCCGAAGGATTTGACGATGATGGATGTGAACTGCCTTTCCTGTTAGTATTTGTCTAGGGTGCTGAAGGCAGACATCATACACTTGTCAACGCAGAGTTCGGAATCTGGGCCCCAATCGCCATGACGAACAGTAGCCACGTCTTTGGATCCCGGGCTGCCTGCCACACTTGGTACCATTTGAAGTGGTGGTTCTTCACCCCTTGTTGGTTGATCGCCACGCGGTCGATGGCAATTGCTCTCTCGCGCTCGGTAAGGAATTTGGCTGTCGCTGGGAGGTCGGGAAGGAATACGAAAGCTACGATTCCGACGGCCAGAGATACCGCGCCAAAAATGAGGAAAACGTACATCCATCGCGGGAGGCCCCCCGTTATGTGGCCGATTGCGTAACCGAGCAGGCTGTTTGGTCGTCAGTTGATTAGTGTTCCATGAGCAGCTAATTTCACGACGTTGGCAGAGACGTACCCGCCAAACATGGTGGCAATGCCATTGGTGCAGTAGTAGGTTTCGAGGCGCAGAGGCTGCTCGCTGGAGGTGTACCAGATGCTCATCATGAGGACGAACCCGGGGTTCACGACCGCTTCGGTGACTCCGAGGAGAAAGCGGTTGGCTGCTATCCCGGCAAAGTTGTAACAAGCCGGCGTTGTCATCAAGAGGCCTCCCCAGACTACATCAGTCAGCCATGCTGCGGAAGGAAAACAGAACCGGGATGACCTACTAATAGTAGTTATGCTAAGGAACTTCCCAATTGGAAGCTTTTGCAGTGCTAACCCAGCCGGCCACTGTGCGACCAGATACCCAAAGTAGAAGATAGACCCTAGTCACCGTCAGCCACGCTCAACATAATGTGCAAGTAGAAAGCATACCCAGCCATGAATAGTCCTGGCCCTTCAAGTGGGTGCCTTCCTTCAAACCGTAGACCGACGAGAAATTGAGACTGTTTTTGTCGAGATACTAGAAAAGTATCAGCATTGGATCTAGAATCACCACTGCACACACCCTTTCTCACCTGCAATAAGTAGATAAGGAACAAAAACGGCATCAACCTAAGATCGATTTTCCGCAGAACCTTTTTCGCCTCGTCGGGTGTATACTCCAATTCCCGGGTTTGTTGGTAAACCTCGTAGGTATCATCTCGCTCGGACGACCCCGCGGACGATAGAGCGGGCGACGAAACATTCGTCTCCAGATCCTTAGTCGAGCCCATTCTGCGATGTCCTAAACGTTCACGAGCAAAAGCAAGACCAGCTCGCGCACACTTACACCCCAATTTTCCTAGCGAAAAGCCTGGCTTTTATAACCCATATCGCGGGACAACACGAGTCTATAGTGCGGGCCACAACCCCACAGACATGGCAGGATCATAGCCATGTTGGGAAACTAGTACTAAACATGGGTTTCAGACATAGAGGGATATTATTTGACGTCGAGCAGTGCGCATGGCGTGGAGTGCTTTTCGTTGAGTGGACGGTTGGTGGTTTTGGTGTAATGTGTGATCACGACATCGACTCCACGATTGCGTTTTTCTCGGTAGTTGCTGATGGTGTCATATCTGCATTGCTGCTCGGGAAAAGTCCGATGAGATAATCTATTTAGAAGGGCATTATTCGCTGTATTCAGGAACGCCGGCCAATGCATCTGGCCGTGAAGAAAGTAGGTTTGGTCGAGTCGCATTGCCGTTATAGATAATTTTATTTCCTAATCGGGAAACGATAGGGGACACAGGCATCTACCTCGACTTATCGTAACCCTAACATCAGATTAGATATTGCAGTTGCCTACCGGTCCGGTATAATTCTATAAAGTGCTATCTTTATTTGAGCCATCCTCCGCCCGTAAATAATGAATAAATGGTCTCATTGAACGGTTCTCTACGCTTGGCACTATAGTGATCCATCAGTGAGCGGCCAACGTCTGTCGTAGACCATATTCGACCTTTGCTTTTTTTTTTAACACGCTCTCTTTCCTTTGTCGTGTTTATGATTACCTTGCAATCTATTCATCCGGAAAAAAATGGTACTGATGAACATTATCATATGACGTATACATTAGACATAATTCGATATACAAAGAAGAGAAGCCATATATATAGGTAATATAAATACATCTAGGAGGCCACATCATTACACATATTTAGCCTCTAAAAACAAATTAAAGTATAAAATCTTATCATTGTCCGGAGAATGGGGTATCCAGGCATATTCATGGAGAAAATCAATCGAACACTCCGGTCCGGATTCAGAGCACGGCAGCCGCCAATGCCATAACAGCACCTCCGAACAGCATGCCAGCATCCCCAGTGATCTGGGGCATACCACCGGTGCTGACGGCAGCAGAGCCGGAGCTCGAGCCCGAAGAGGAAGCAGAAGACTTCGAAGAAATCTGGGCCGCCGACGCAGTGCCCTTACTGCCCGACTCGGCCGTAGTGGTAGCCGAAGCGGTCGCAGCGACACTAGTAATAGACCCGGCGGTGATTGTTACTGGGTAAAAGGACATTTCGCTCTGCTGGAGAGTTGCGACGCTGGTTCCCGGGAAGTTGGCTTCAGGCCCGCCGGCAACTTCAGTACAGACGGCAGAGGTCGTTCCGGCCACAGAGCATGTAACGGTGAGAGAGCTGTTAGGAAAGACGTGTTAGCAGGCGTCTTGGCGGGGAGTATTATGTGTAGGCATGAGGAAACGCACAAGGCTGGCTGTTCGTTCATCTCCATGATCACGGTTGGCGACATATCTATGAGAGTGAGGCCAGGCCCTAAGCCACAGTCGTAGTCGTCGTCCTCGCTAGTGCTCACGGTCGGCCTCGGTGCACAAGTAATGCTATAGGTTGTCGCAGTAGCGTCCTATTCCCCATGTTAGCCGGTGGGATCAATTGACAGAGCCGCCGCGCGGCCAAGGGATCGACCGATCGCCAGTGTGTGGGGTACTGACGTTACCCATGATAGAAGCTTCCAAGGATTGGCGGTCCATATCTGGGAGAAAAAGCGACGTTACGCTGGAATTGGCCGAGATCAGGCCGGCCATCGCCAGGCCCATAAGAAATTTCACGGTCATGATGGCTTGAGCGATCGATGAGTATTTTCTCAGTGGTGACAGTGCAAACACGGAGGGGGGAAAAGAAGGGGATGCCGAGTAATTCGGCGGTTTAAGTAGCAATCCTCGGATTCTGGGCCGGGCCAGGGGCAAAAGCAAAACTCGAGGAAAGCTTGTCTAACCTGCTTTTGGGTTAGAAGAGGAAGCCATAGGCAGGCGATTGGGGAGCCAATGCAACCTAGACCCGTCTAGCGATGTTCTTCGCCCCAAAACTCCAGAGCCCTACATTATCATTGGAGCCAAGGAAGAAGCGCTAATGAACCAGGGAATCTTAGTTCAAAATTAGGTAAGAAATGTCGGCGATTTGTTGGCAGTCCCCTGGTACCTGAAGGCCCACTTCGGATCCATGGCATTGGTTCTTGTCCAGAAAATAAACCTACGCTAACCCTACATTCGACACAGAGAGAGATTCAACTGCACATTTCATAAAGGAGATCCCTAGACTTCATGGAGAATCCGCTGGTCATGATCCAGGCCCACGCTACCAGCCCGTCGGAAGACAACTCAACTTGCGTTTAATCGTCAACCTGACACAGCGCATCTGCCAACTCTAGAGACCAATCGTCTGGGGTGCCCTCCTCACTTTTCACATCGACGTCCTCTTCATCAGCGGGATAGGAAACCACATGTCGAACGCAACTGTCGCACGTGTGGGCATGTGCATTAGGCCATGCATAACGTCCTCTTTCCAATTCCGCTTCGGTGGGTGCAGCGACGCATGAGCGGACATGCACACCGCTCCGCTCAGACTTGGGGCTGAGGTCAAACACAAAGTAGCAAGATTCGAAGCGGCGCTGATCGGAAAATTGCACGCCCCTATCGCCCTCTCTCAAAGAAAAAACACCTCGCACAAGTCTCGCAGGAAGTGACAGGGGAGCGTAAGCGCATGCGTTTGGAATCTCTTCGTGCCTGCTCTGCACACCCATGAGTCCACTGCCATCCGACGCAGTGGAGAATAGAGAATGGTACTCTCGTAGGCATAAGCTATTACGTCAATTCCTATGGCGCCTCGCTCCACCTGCATCTTGCAGAGCATTATCCCATGATTCTGTAGTCTAAGGTATCTCGAGCTTGTCTGCCAGAACCCACAGCTTGAACAGAGCCAGGACCCGAGGATGTTGATCCTTGAAGACAGTGTCCCAATACATCCAATTGACGAATTCTGCGAAAGTATCCGGGTCTTCACCTCGCAAACAAAGATGCTCTTCGGTAAGATCGGGCAATCTCACGGTAAACAGGTCAAAGAACACTGGAGATACCTCACATAACAGTTCCCTATGGATGTTGAACGGTACTGGAGGAATTCCCACATCAAGCTTCACGATGGCGCCACTCAGAATACTACCAATCGAGGTTACGGTTGAGTTAGTACATGTTCGCCATTCATTTGAATGGGCCCAAACATACTGCTTTCCTGTGTCCATCGACATGGTGACTGGAGTATGAGTTCAATAGATGACAAGCTTGGAGAGTAAATTCACGTACCATAACCACAATGATGGGCCCCTGAGGAGGCCTTTCTAGACACGGCCGCGTCGTTTTGTCTCTTTTATTGTTTGCCCCTTAATCAAGATCTTGGCGCGTTTGACTACCAATCCCTTGTGCAATATCAACAGCTACTATAACGTATTACGACTCAGTGACAGGGCAAAGTAGGTCAGAAAATGTTGGCTGGTTCAAGGCACGACAAACATGCCAATTGGTGTTTTTAGCTAAGTGGTAATTCTGAGAGAAAATATCCAAATAACAAGAACAGAGAAAAGGGCAAATCCAATAGACATCAAAACCTGCCGGTGCCTTGTTTGGAGACTGATCACTCACGTGAGAAAAAAGAAAGAAAGAAAAAAAAATGGTTGGCAAGAAAAACGTGTACAATCAATTGACATATTTGCCCTTTCCCAATATCACTGGAATCAGAGACAGGAGCAACCAAGGTAGTTATTGGCGCAGCGGCCATTGCTACCATCGCAACCGTTTTCATTGCATTTTCCTGTATTCTTGCCACAGCCATATCCACATTGACAGCCCAAGTACTGGCCCTATTCCAAATGTGCATCAATTAACTCCCAACTATATCGTTTCAACCAGGAGGCAGAGTTCGACTCACCGAAGTACAGGTTATACGGTTCGGACTAAGCTCCCCATGGCAGTTGTTATCATAGCAGTTGCCATTGGGCCAGCCACAATTGCTGGCAATAGCGGCTTCGTCTGGATTGGCAGAAGGATGCGAGACGCACAATGAGGCCAGGCTGACTAGAAGAAGTGTCTTGAAGTGCATATTGGATGGTGCTGGTCTTGCAGATATTGAAAGATCGTAATCAGTGCAGGAGGAAGAGGATTCTTTGATGGTTGATATGAGCCTGGAGAGTGGGATACCTGCTCCTCTTTATACTTGTTCATGGCTCCTCGAATCCCAGCTTATGCGCCGGTTTACCGAAATATCCATGGCCTTTTGCTTTTTCTCCTTCTGGGGTTCTCCATGCATTATAACTTTTGCACATGCATCTCGTGTAGCTGACCTGGAGAAAATATATCTGCCATTGGCTCATCAATGTAGGCAGCACCTCAATCATAATGGGCTGTACTACATGAACTGAGCAATCAATGAGTTTCACCTATGTAATACTCATTCAGATGCCCCAGAAACTACTCCTATATTACTCTATGTGGTCGTTCCTCGTATAGCAGCCAGCAATATTGAATAGTATGAAGTGCGGGGGAAATTCTCAACACTACAACCAGAGGCAAGGGAGAGGTCTAGATCCAGGCAACTATGCAAATTTAAGCATGAACCACCCGAACGTTGCAATCTTTCTTTCTTCCGGTATCTCCAACCTCACAAGAAAACGCGAATAGGGCATACGAGCAGTCCTAGAACTGCGTCTAGTCTATAGAAATGTCAAAGGTGGATTTCCGCTTGAAGCCAAGCTCTTTCGATATAAACTGCTACAATACGCAGCCAATTCTAGACAGAACGTGAATGTAACGCCATCGCTTACGTGGTTCACAGCTATAAAGATCCTTGCGAAAAGCGGGGGACATATCAGCCACTATCGCAATTATAGCCATGAGAGGTCTTGAACGGGAAAGTCAACCCGTATCCCCTACCTTGGCTCCCAAGCCTTGTTCAAGGATGTATGTGTGGGCTCAGGAGGAAAAGTAACACACCCTGTACAAGCGGCAGACACAAAGTCATTGGGCTATAGTAGGTCTCCTCCGCCCACCAGCGTACTTGGCTCTTCAGCCAATAGCAAACTGCAGTGCAACTCCCCAACCTGTCATAAGAAGGTCAGATGTAAAACAATGTGACTGAAAGTGAGCAATGTTGGCTTGGTGATTGCTCAAGCATCCTGTGGTCTGGAGCTTTGGAGAACTAACTGTCCAAAAAAGACCAGTGGTGTTGGCGATTTAAGATGCAACATCCACCTGTCAGTCATACCAGCCATAAGCTAGATGTTCTTCTTACACCTGCTATAATTCACGGACCTTCCTCACTCATCTTCCCAGATACGTCAAGTGGTGTTCTTCGAATTATTGAGTCTCAGCCCCTGGGTTATGAGACACGATCGTCAGCTCTAGTCCGTAGTAATCGCGCAAGGTGCCCTAGTCACCTCTCCTCTACAAAAGCGGCGAGGCCATTCTGCCCATGATCATCAGGAGGCATCGTCGGCCAAACTCTCGTAGTCAGTTGCTGCGAGAATAATAGCACTCTAATCCTCTGACAAACTTGATTCCTATCCTATTCAGATGCAACTAGAGGACCATGGGCTATTTGTTACATCACTTGACCTTACAAGCAGCATACCATGGGCGGAACCATCGGACTCGGACCAAAACCGTCCCGCTTGCAGTTATGCTGAATGTATCCACAGTTAGTGGTCTGATTGGTATGGTTGTTTGTGATGCCTGTATTCGACTGAGTGATCTTACAGTGCATGTAGCTTGTTAGTGGCGACATGAATGCCCCTTCAGCGCTAGCCAAAATGGGGGGGTTGCTAAGTGTATGATGCTGTGTATGATGCTTCGATGATCGGCAGCTTCCCATTTAGTTATATGATGTCGGCCACATACGTATGCCTAGGCCAATCACAGGGTCGTCAGCTAAGATACTGGAAGCCCATGCCACTTGACTGGTGATGTCATGGCCAGAAGCCACAACACGCGATGCGGGAGTTCCCATGGAGCTATGAAGCTTAAACAGCCGCCAGCACATCCATGGTAACGGGTGGATATGCTTTGCCGATCAGGTTATTGCAAATCTTCCTCAAGGTTAAAATCATTGATTGGTATTATGTTATTCATGACAAATTAAGTAAGCTCATATACAAATACTGCATCGAGAAATCACGCATCGTTAATCTAGTAAATCTTCACACGTACGCCCTGCGAACCAGGCTTCACATGCGGTAAGAACATATCGCGATAGCAATCCACAGAGGACCGGTCTGTCTCAAACAGCTCGAGGTCGAAATTCCGGAATATATTCGCAATAGTGAGGTACATCTCTGCATAAGCCAAGTTGATACCGAGACAGGACCGAGTACCTTTCCCGAAGGATACAAGGTAGCGCGTCAACTTCCTTCCGTCAGGAGCAATAGGGTCCCCAAGCCAGCGCTCCGGCTTGAATGTGAACGAGTCGGGGAATATCGCTTCGTCATGGGCGACGGAATAGTTGTCCATGCTGACTACCGTCCCAGGGGGGATCACGTAGTTCTTGTAGGTGAGGGCGATGTGGTTTGAAACGCGGAACGCACGCTGGCTTGTACCATAGGACATGCGGACGCCTGAGAGGTTGGACGGTTAGCTGCAGGTGACAGATTCCCAACATGGGAGGAGCTACGTACATTCTTGAATACAGGCGGTTAAATATGGAAGCTGTTCCAGGTCCATTAATGACGGCATATTCTTGGGATCCGGTATCGCGGCATTTAGCTCCTCTCGAAGACTTTGGCAAATGCTTGGTGTGTTAATAATGTGGAAGCTGGCCACTGACAGGGCATATCGTGTGGTATCAAAGCCTGCTCCGATAACTGTAATTGCTTCCTGTTGAAGACGGGTCAAAGTGAGCTCTTCCGGGGGCAGATCGGAGTCGAGCAATGCATTGAAAACGTTTGCCTGCTTTGATTCCTTCCGTTTACTCTTGTTAGAGAGAATATCGGCAACTTGATCGGCCATTTCCTATTTTTCGTGTTAGAAACGCTCTCAGTCATCCGTTGCTTTCTATCCGTTGAACCGAAAGACGGCGTGACTTGTTGATTAAAATACCTTATTATAGTTATTCACGGACTTCATGCCCGGCTGGAGGGCCTCAACCAGACCCTGCGGTAGCGAATTGAAGATGGTGGCAATCCAGGGAAATTGGGTAATCATATGGACTCCATCCAGCAAGTCAAACAAGGCTTGAATGAACGGCGATTTAAAATCGGGCGCCTCAAAGAAATCATAGCCGCGATCAAGACAATACCGGACAATGATGTCCGATGCAATGCATCCCATCATCCAGTCGAGGCGGAAGATCTTCCCGGTCCCTTGATACTCCCGTCGTAGTCGGTTGCAGAGCTTTGTGATCTGCTCTTGCATCATCGGGGCCGCATTATTGATGGCACGTTTGGAAAAATATGGGTTCAGGGCTGCACGACGATGACGGTGAACTTCGTGGTTGTGTGTCGGGAATAGGCCATTGGCGTTATTGAAACGGTGCTCGAGTTCTTTCGGTTTATCCCACGGTAATGTCTGCGAGTACATCTCTTCAAAAAAGGAGGAGTCCTGGATATGGATTTCGAATGGACTTAGGCGAATAATTGGGCCTTGGGGTGTGAGATTAGTGTCCACCCTTTCCCCAGTACATGCCCTGACCGGCAGGGATTACGATCCGAATCGAACGTACCGTACTTCTCATGTAATTTCCGATAGTGGAACAGATACTGTCCACCCGGAGATTTGAAGAACTCATAGTAGGTCTCATACCATTGTGTAAAAGCCGCGAGTTTAGGGCCTGGGAATTTCGCCAACGGATGCCATATGATACGATACACTCCTAACGCGAGGACGTACAGCACGGAGGCCACTGCGGTCGTCGCGCAGAGAGCCAGAGGCGACTCAACTAAGGGTTGAATAATCGACACCAGATCCTGGATGAATCCCATGGTGCAGGGGTTAGATGTTGTTCAAAACCAAAGGACTGGGGATATCTGCTCCGCGCGCTTGGTAGCCATGGACCCGGCAGTCTGGCTCCAGGATTTCTGCAGAAAAAAAAGAAAGCCATTGTCTCAAATATGACAGGCCCCTATTGTGGGTCTTGGCTATGCGATCCTGCATAGGGTCGCTGAGCGGAGAAGCAGACGGATGATACGTTTTCGGTGATGGATGAGCAATGACTTTCACCGGGTTGCGTTTAGTTTCGGAGGGGGGTCTTGCCATATCGTTGAAGTTTCCTGTGAGTATGCCTTGGAAATTGGGGGAGACCCGCATCCTGCAGTACCAGACGATTGGTACGATCATGAATAGCGCCGAGTCTCTGACTATTAGACCCACTTCAGTAGTGAGAATACGGGCCCCCCAGCCGCCTATCACATCCATGGGAATAATCCACCGGACGTTTCTCGGTGACTGCCAATTCAGTAAACCTGTGCGAAAATCTCCCGGCCTATGCCGTAGTCGGTCGGTGGCTGAGGTGTTGCCAGCAAATCGGTCAAGTTTCCTGTCCAGACCATCGGCGTCTTATCCAATACATGGCGCAAACATGCATTGCACCTAGCATAACCATCGTTCAATCCCCAAAATTCTCATTCGATCCATTGTGAGTAGCCCTTGGATGGAGAAGTCGAGCTTTGACCAAAACGGCCGCGGAATGTTCCACGTAGCACGACGTCCGTCTCCATAAATGGCGTAACTTAAAAAAGAAAAACAAACGTCAAAGCGTTCGGGCTGGAAGCCCGGCACGTACTTCATCGTCTGCTGAAAGCGAGGCCAGTGGCTGGCTGTCTCTGTTGTTGACTTGCTGGAAATCCTACACTAGGTCTTGCCGCCCTCACGTGGGCGCCCTGGAGACCAGTGCGCGTACATCGTGAATTTTACAGGTCATGTAGATTGAAAATCAGGCCATCAACCCACTGAGGAAAAACTCTATTTACTCCCAATTCCCCAACTAGAAATATTAGTTTTCGGCAAGAGCAGCTGTTCCTTTCAGCTTGGCGAACTGAAAGGGTGGATAACAGCGTGACGACTCGGTATTTCCGAAAGGAGGGTTTGAGACATGGCTTGTGTGCAATTACGGAGTATGTGGGACGGGTGAGGAGAATTCCACCAAAAACTTTGGGTTGAAAAAGATTGGGGAAATGAAAAAAATTAAATAAAGAATAAAAAATAAAAAGCACATACTGACTACAGCTGATATGCCGGGTTTCAAGCTTAACAAACAGTTCATGCGAGATGGATACGCCAACTGCACTCCATTTGGCAAGGCAACCCAATTGGAATCAGAGCCGGGATAATGAGATCAACAAAAGCAAATTCTGCATGCCCAGAGGGGAGAGAAGTCAAGGCGAAGAATGTGCCTCTTCGTGTCAGCCTTTCCTTACCTCCCTGACGCTCTGACCGGTGGCATTCTCCTCAGCGAAGGGGCGACGGGGGCCACTTCCTATAAAGATCGACAGTCACTCGCCAACTACCGAAGGTAATGTGGAGTAGTTGGTCCATCCCAGAAACTTCGCGGATACGAAGTCCAACAACCTGCGACCGGCTGAGAAATCAAGAAAATCCGTTACATTCACGTTGGTTGGTAGTGCATACACGAATACATTAGTGCCGCAAGTTGTTGAGCCGTTAGGGCCCATTAGCGGCCCACTTTCATGATATCAGCCGTGCGATTCCGGAATCCTCAAATGGTCCCCGAGACTCGCATGAAAGAAGCACGGATAAATATCGCCGCGCAGCTAACGGGTTAGGGAACTCGCGTGTAAAAGCTGCCATCCGCCCTGTCACATCGCTCTGGCAGCTTTCTGATAGCCATTGCACAGCTCGTATCAACGAAACAACTCAATATTTTACATTGAATGCCTCGGAGTAAGCAACCGTGCAAAAGCTCATCCGTCACCGATCATCCACGGTTCATGATTGACTATCATGTCCCCTCCGTATGTATATACTTGTACTTTTGTGCCTCTGATCTTCAGAAATGCCAAGAAATACGTAAACCCCGGGATTTGAACCCTAAAGATATTCCAACACAGGACGGAGAGTGAGCTTTGCGCTTAGTGCGGTACCTGTTCTCGGTCCCTTGTAGGGGCACCTCATTCCGTTGACAAACCTTTTCTCCTCGGAGATGTTGATGGTCGACCTGAGGGTCTGCCCGGTGGCTATTAAACCTTATCTCACTGAGCTCATGAGAAAGATAGAATCTTTACGCGAGACGAGGCCAACGAACACCATTGGGGGCTCTCGAAACCGTTCCGGAATACACGTATGTGGTGATTCGCAAACTCCCAACTTCAATCGAAAGACTGAAAACGGCCCAACACCTCGAAGGATGATAAATACATCCGTCCCTGATGTCCAATGATTTTTCTCTCGAGCTTGTCCACATAGTGAAGCTAGCCACAGTCCTTCCATTTCGACAAGCAGGCATTAGAAAACCGGTGAATGCTAATTGAGAAGTGAGGCCGCGGGGATCTCTGGTCAAGATGCACTTTACCATGGGCAAAATATCCAGGGGGCAGCTTAGTGCGATTAGACTTGGATGTCGTTCTGATCCAACTAAATTATTAGATCATCGTTTCTTCTAGCACAGGCCCCTTGCACTCATGAGATATGTAACCGCAGATCATTAGGCACTGGATCTACAAAGAAGCAGGGATTTGCAGAGCCGACATATCACAACGCAACGCAGTCTAGATCGGGTCATAATAAGAGAAATTACCGGATATTGACCCTGGCGTGATCAGGCTGAACCAGCTAGCTAATTGAATCGCACCCGCCAGATGAAATGAGATCAACATTCTCCTGAACAGGTATACTAGTATACGGTGTTCGCCTCGCGGGCGTTCACGCGCCGCAACGAACAGATCAGATTTAACTGGTATGGCCTGTGATAGATCCAATGGACTGTATAAATCGAGAGATACCCGGTTCAGACTCTTCTCCCGTTTTATACTCAATAATCTCCTCGAACCACTCCAGAATCAAATCAAGCGGTGAAAAGCTGCAGTCAGGAAATTTCTCTGGCTTCCTCTGAATAGTAAACCTATTTTCCGATTGGAGTGGCCACCGATATGTTATCCGGTGCGTATATCCCCAATTCGTGTCCTAGGTAACCCTAGGATGGACAAAATGAGGCAGAGAAATAAGAGGACTCGGAGGCATATTACACCACAGTCAGTCTCACTAAGACTACCCTCCGTGGGCAGTTTGGTGGTGCACACAGACTGTGGCCTGTCTATCACGCTATTGGTGAGTTCCAAATTGAACGTTGATACTTACATCAGTCTATTCATCCCCTGATGTCCCTGTAGTAGCTGATCTGAATATCGGTTCATAGCAGAAGCATCCATATCTCCTTGGAGGGTCTGAGTAGAGTCTCTAATCCTTGTCCGCGATGCATAGGAGTCCAGAGTACCCCAGGAGAGGGCTGTATGCAGCTCTGCTTATAGCCGTAACCCGACCGCATAATAGATGAGACCATGTGTCCCATGCCGGGAGATGGTAACTCCTAGTTATTGAGATTACGGCTCACATCAAATAGAAGTCGATAATTGCAGTCGTACATTCGAACCAAGCCTGAAGGTCCTCAAACCCGGAGATATTTATAGGACAAAGGTGGCGAATCTCAACATCGCACTATTACCAGTGTTTTCCGTCGTGATACCTGTTTCAACCAACTTCCTCCGAAGCCAGCCGAGCTCGTCATTCAGGCAGATATAGTTCCATGACCCCATTGACGACTATCCAACACAAGCGAGATTTTCTAGCTTCCTGGCCGAGCGCCATTTTAGCGCGGAAAGGAGAACCACCGGCAAGGTACAATATCGTGCGAATGACGTAAAACACCATTACCATCGAAGCTGATTCAAAAGGGGCTCCAGCTAAAATCGATCATCTTCGAATGACCTGTTTGAATAATCTAATCTCATGGGGGCGATTTTAGCGCATGGGGCTAAAAAGTCCAACCATGCCCGAGGCGACCCACATATCTTCAGCTCATTTAGTGCCGACAAATTCAATCGGGCGTGAAGAACGCGATGTAACACGACCAGGTGCTAAGCAGAGATGGTGCGAAATGTGAAGAAAATAGAATTTATACTAACCCGAGTACTACTAGGCTGCGAAATCAATTGCCCCTCCACATCACATGTTTGGTCAGTCAGCATTTAGGTAACAACAATAACAATAACAATCACTCACAGCATCTTCACCTTGCCACGCCTCAACTTACATTATAAACGCCGAAAACGACGCCCTCACCACCTCGCAACCCGTTTTTGTGATTTTCCAACCCATTCATCTTCAATCGTTCCACCATGGGCCTCATAGTCCACACCGTCGGAGCCTCCACCCTCCATCGTCAGGCCGAACGCGCCGTCATCAACCTCGATGTGTCCAGCGAGGGAAATAACCAATCTACAGTATCCCAAGAGGTGACACGCACCTCCAATCGCCTCCAATCCCTCCTAAAAGAAATCGCGCCGAAGCAGGAGTCCGGCGACCCCACCCCCGAAGCCGCCGTGACGTTCTGGAGCATGAGCTCCATCAGCACCGGCAGTTATCTCCCCTGGGACCACGACAAGCAGGAACACAGAACACGAGTATACACCGCCCGGACCAGCTTTGAGGTCAAGTTCCAGGACTTCAGCAAACTGGGCGAGTTTGTGTCGGACGTAGCGAAGGACCCCCTGGTGTCAGTGCGGGACGTGGACTGGCAGTTGACGGATGATACAAAGCAACAGCTAGGGCAGGAGTGCAGGAAACTTGCGGTCTTGGACGCGCTCGCCAAGGCTAAGGATTATGCCGGTGCGTTGAACATGAGTAATCTTCGACCCGTAGAGATCGACGATTCTCATGGACACGCTTCTCCATCGATTTATGCTTCCGCCCGGATGGCACCTGCATTTGCGGATTCTGCGGGTGAGCAGGCATTGAATTTTGTGCCAGAGAGTTGCCAGATTGAGTGCTCCGTGAAGATGCGCTTGGAGGTGGAGTAGTTTGTGGGCGAGGACAAGGTACGGATTTGCTTTGCATGAAATGAAGTATCCCCTGGAAAATAGATAGATAGATGCCACAGAATAAGTATTGAGCTAATGTTGTAATTTTTGTAAGCAAACCAAAGTCAATTGCCGCGAGTAGTAGGGTAAGATCGGTTGCAGGCACCCGACCGTGGCATTTGGCAGGAAGGGCAACAGAAAAAGGAAGAAAAAATATATGCTCCCACGCGGATTTGAACCGCGGACCTCATGATTACTAGTCATGCGCTCTACCAACTGAGCCATAGGAGCGAAAGTCGTGCATCATCCGTGAATCGAACACGGGCCTCATCGATGGCAACGATGAATTCTACCACTAGACCAATGATGCTGAAAGAAATGGTCCCGGAGAGGCTCGAACTCTCGACTTCTGAGTTATTAGCTCAGCACTCTAACCGACTGAGTTACGGGACCATTTGTTGAAATTCCCTTGCAGAATTATGCTACATCAGACAAATGCAAGTTTACTGTGCTTCTGAGATTCCTCTGCATTTATCTCAAGTTGACTGAGACATATTTCACTCGATCCAGCTCATTGACATCCTTGCTTTTCAAGTAAATTCGGCAAGTTCTTTGGTTAGATCCTATATCCACTTATAGTTGCATTTCTTAGCGTCCCTGTTATTCGGACTCTCGAACACCGGTCTCTTTGCTTGGTTGCTCGGAAATATATATAATAGCATCGCATCCTCCCCACTACACATCTCCGTAAATAGTACGTTCCCTTACCAACCAGACGATGTAGTATTTATTGATCCATGCTAGGGTGCATATACTTTGAGATCTGACATTTTAAGCACATACACCTCTTTCTAGTTGCGTTATTTTGGAATATCAAAGCCCACACGTAACCGTAGGTACTGCCTCGGCGATTCCATCCTCAACATAAACAGAACGTTCGGTACTAAAGAAGTGAAATGCGTGCCCCAATTAAACCTGGATCAGTATTATCAAGGAAACCCGCGAGGTTAGGATATGTGAGTGATCTGTGTGATGTTGAAGTCGGGGCTTAGAAGGTCCATGGGCGAAAGAGAGGAGAAGAATGAGAACACGCCGTACGGCGAAGGAAATATGAAACAGAGACAGAGACAGAAAAGCCATTCATAATTTTACAACAAAATATCCGTTATGCACCCGACTTCAAAACATAATACGTCTCATGCGAAGTACGAATGGTTTCGACACGCTCCAGACTCGCCTCCTTGAAGCACTCGAAGAGCTCCGACTCTTTCCAGATCCTTTGCACGGATTCAATATGACTTTCTTCTATGACTTCTTCATGACCGGTACTGGTTCGCTTGATTACTTGCAACTGGTAGAGAGCCCTCTTGATTGACCCATCTACGACCGGACTCCCAATCGGCAGCTGTTTGTAGACAATACTCTCATAGTGCTTACTCGAGAGTTCATGTCGCCCACACAACTCCGCATATGCCGCATTCTTATCCATTGGCTTCGCGATAGACTGCGTTGATAGCAGGTCATTCTCTATCGATAGATAGAAACGTCCCGACCGCGGTCGAAGCAGCGCGGCAGCCTGAGCGAAGAACTTCAAGAGCTCACCTGGGCTGGTAAGAAAGCTGACGCTGCCAGACGGCGAAAGGACCAAATCAACCCGATTGATGTGGGTTTCTAGTAGCTCGGTTGAGATTAAATGGAGGGCTTCTCCGACTAGCCAATCAATGCGGCCGACTTGCGACATGCTCGGTGTCTCCTTCTGTACAGCCAATGCACGATGGATCATCGAAGGCTTCTGGTCGACACCGATAAATTCGATATTGGATAAAGGAACCTTGTTCTGGGCGGCATCTGTGGCGAGATTGGCCAGCACACGCCCGGTACCTGTATTGACGTCTAGGACGACAATGTGTTCCCCATGGTGATCAAGAGGATAGTATGTTTTCACCTGGCTCTTCAGGGCTGAGAGGTAGATTTTGGCATCATCTTGGGCATTCAAGGCTGCGGTATCCGCCTTAGCCTGTAAATCGTAGTATTCAGCCAAATAGGCAGAATCGTGGGAGCTGCGTCTGCGTCCCTTGCTGTCGCTCATGATAACGCAAGAGGACTACAGAAATTGTCAGGACTTACAAAGAACAGCGAGCCTAGAGTGTGATAGATCGTGATGAGTGAAGAAGTCATACAAGGGCGTTGCTCCGGGAGAAAACAGTTTATGACAGGATCTCTCGCGTACTACCCAAGGAAGGTATGAGTTGCAGAGATATGTACCATAGTTAATATGAACCTATCTTCATTTGACGTTGCATGGAGGCTGGAGAATATGGCTGAACACAAAAGGAGGTAGTCAGTCCTCTGACGTGGTTTACAGTGGCGATGGCCATTGATGTAAGGCATGGCTCGTGCGTCCCCAAACCCTGGAACCCAAACCAATGGTACCGGTCATCTGCCCTGCAACAAAACTATATATTTAACTCAAAGCGGTAATTACATGAGAAACTAGTCTTGTAGATTACATATTACGATGCCAGCTTATGATGTTCGGAATGACGCCCAGGGGCTTCAAGTAGATGAACCGACCGAGGGTTGAAGATGTGGGTCTTATCTGCAACCATAGTACTCTCTGAGAGGTAGGTTTGAGCCCTGTCAGCTTGAGGACATCTCATGCGTAGCTTGATATACCAGATTGCAATCGCAAGGGTCAGCATGGATGCCCATGTGAGTCCGACCCCAACCTCGGCCGATACGAGCTACTCCTATGCTGCAATACGCAATAGATCCGCTGTTAACTATATACCGTCAGTTGAAATACGAGGAGCCCGTCTTGGCTGTAGTGGATAATGACATACATTGGAGCCATTTTAAAATGGGGCTTATCGTTTTGCCATAATACTGTTGGGATACTTCCTAAACTAGTCGCCCGTCTCGGCTGAACCGTTTCCCAAGTTCGTAGAGTGGGTTGTCCTTATAGACATGAATGGGGACTCTACTTGGGGGACTGTAAAATATTTCCGGCTCTGCTTGAACCGAGTAATGGATAAGAAAAAGGGAGAGAAGGAGTGGCTCTAACATCGTCTCAATCGTCATGTAATAGCAAGACGCAAATCTCATACCAACTTGGTAAATAAAGTGTGAATACTACTAACATGGCAAATCTATGAGCAAAGACATGCCGAGAAGTAAAGGGAAAACTCGAAGCTTGTTATTGGTACTGGGATGATCGGGCCCTCTAGAATTACAAATCCATCAAGGGTAAACTGTCCCCTCGAGTGGTTTCCATGTTACCATGGATATAAAATATCTCTGTCAGGCCGAGGTGAGATGTCTTGTCCAAAAGTTCTACTGCATAGCAGCGCCCGAGAAGTGGATGGGGAGAGGTTTGTAAGACTACCACGCCCAAGAGAGTACGGGTGAAGGCATAGTCAGATAAAAAACTAAACCGTAAGAAACCAGCGGGCAGGGCTTTTCTCGGCGATTAAGAGAAACCCCCATTGGATCCCGTTCAATTCAGCTAGAGGAACTTAAGCTCTTGATCTGCAGGGCGTTAGTTGGTACTGAGAACTTATACGGAAGGATTGGCATGATAATATCCCCTACTAAAGGTCCCATTTCAGCGCCCTGCGCCCCCCACATAGACTTACAAAAATCGTGGCAGTTGCCACAACCTCCTGAGTTTACCACTGATCAATTGCTAAAGAAATAAATAATGTTGATCTCCCCACGTCGACATCTATGTCTAGGAACGGGGTGCTGCCTTTTTTTGCTGCTCTGGTATATCCTCGGAAGCCCTTTGGCTCAAGTAACCGGAATTGCTTCACTTGAGCCGGCGTCAGTATCCCCATCCACGCACAATGCAGGAAATGCCACGTTAGGTGTGCGTATCTTTCTACTTGTTAGAATTGTCGCTCGCCATTTTACTGACTGACCTGTGGCATTGTAGTTCCAAACTATTCTTGCCCTTTCCAGGAGTCCTTCATGGAGAACGAGAGGGTTAATGGCTGCCGCAAACCTAACCGGCCTGTCTATCTATATCCCACCACAGCCACCAGTCCATCCTGATATCGCTAAGGTGTTTGAAACGCTGGGATCCGAGTACACGCTCCACATTTCTCACGGTGCCAGCATGGCCTGGCTTGCACATCTCGACATAATCAAATACGCCATCCAGGCAGACTTTGATACTGCCCTTATAATCGAAGACGATGTAGACTGGGACGTAAAAATTCGCTCCCAGATGGTGCGGATCGCAGAGAGTGTTCGAAATCTAACTCAAACCAGTGCGAATGAGACAGCTCCATATGGCCGTGACTGGGATGTTCTCTGGATCGGCCATTGCGGCGAATACTGGGAGGACATGTTCGAGACAGTGTTCTACGAGGATCCCACCGCATGTCCGCATAAGTACTATTATGGCTGGGCGAAAGGAAACATGGAACGTATGCCGGACCACCATCGCGCGGTATACTGGTCGGCAAATCCGGTGTGCTCTTTCGCGTATGCTTTGTCACGGAACGGTTCACGAAAAGTGATCGAGCTGCTGGGCGCAGGGAAAGATGTAGCGTTTGATATAAGCATGATGATGGCCTGTAGAGCGGGAAAGTTGAAATGTATCTCGGTTGTACCTGAGGTGGTGCATCAGTACTTCCCTAACCTCACATTTGGAGTCCAGAGTATGGTTGATATTGGAAACGGGAGGCAGGTTGGCCCTGATGAGTCGGAATTCGAGCATATTATGGGGTCCACAGAGAATATTCTTGAAAGTGCGCGGTGCCGTGCGTTGTGGAATAAGAGATGTTTGAGGGAATGATTGAGCCTGCTGCTGGGCATCCTCTTTCTTTGGGTTATTTTTCATATTCTTGATGCCTCATTATCTACGTTACTCATCTTCATATGGTCTAGCTTAGTGCTTGATATTAATTTATAGATGTGTTTTCGGGAGGGAACTTTTGGCATGTACTTATACCTCAAACAATTACTCAGTATTCCGGATAAGGTCTAGTCATAGCTTTCTATACTGATTCAGTGGAAGGTATGCATTGCTTGACAAGGGATGTCTAGGGGAGGATTAGATACGTTGTATAGAGTGGTGCATAATAGGATCATTGATTCATTGTCCTGGAAGCTCCTAACAGAATATAGCAAGCATTTTCCCACATATCCCCGTAGAGTACTGGAGGGACGGGTCAGTAATTCTCCATTCAGTATCTACGTACAAGTACTTAACCCTCATTAACACCGCATCATCAGCTGCATCATTGCTTCTGCAAGAACACAACCTTGCTGTCATAATCCGATTCAAACTTATACTGTAGTCCCATGTTCATCAATGTCACACCAGAGTACGATCCGCTTCCGTCAACGCTATACGTAGCCTTGGGGTCCAGTCCCTGGAGTCTGATCCAGGGAGTGGCGTGGTTAACATTAGGGCTAAGCTGGAAGTAGAAGAGGACAGCTTGGCTGCCATCCTCGGAGATAAATAGCACGGCTGGCCAGTTGGACTCTTCGGGAAGCCTGAGACGCCACATATCACCGGTTAACACGATTGGATTAACCTTTTCTGCAAGGGCAATGAGTCCGGGGACCTCGGCCTTCTCATCCTCATGCAGCTCGGCTGGGTCCAACTCGAGACCGAACGATCCGCCCATCATGGCGACGTGGCCACGGAATTTGACAGGAATGGTACGTCCAGTCTGTCCATTCGGGACCGCTGAAAGATGGGCACCCATGGCGCTGGGTGGGTATGCTAGTGATGTGCCAAGCTGGATAGTGATGCGCATTAGAGCGTCGGTGTTGTCGGAGGTCCAGATCTGCGGGAAATACTCAAGAACACCTGGATCAAAACGTCCGCCACCAGAAGCACAGCCTTCCCATAAAACATCTGGGAAGCGCGTGGTGAGGGTCTTAAACACCCGATACATGCCCAAGATGTATTCATGGTCGTTGCTGGGAGAGGGTGTCTCGTGCATCGCCCGGTTGAAATCCCACTTCACATAGGATATAGCAGAGCTGTTGAGGAGGTTGGTAATGGTGTCAATAATGAAATCCTGCACTTCAGGCAAAGCAAGGTTGAGCACAAGCTGGTTACGTTGTAAGGTGCGTGGGTATTGACCGGCATGGAGCACCCAGTCGGGGTGTTCGTGGTATAGGGTCGAGCTCGGGTTGACCATTTCTGGCTCAACCCAGATACCAAAGCGGAGATCGGTTGACGTGTTTGCAGCCTTCAGCTTCGTGATATCTTCCACCAAGGGGTTTAGGCCGTCAGGGAAGCGTTTCGGGTTGGGCACCCAGTCGCCCAGACCGGCATTATCAGATACGCGTGGGTACTTGTCACCGAACCACCCATCGTCCATCACGAACAGTTTCACCCCCAGGGCGGCCGACTCCTCGGCTAGGCGGTAGATTGTGCTCTCATTGTAGTCAAAATATAGACCCTCCCAGCTGTTGAGCAGCGTCGGGCGGTCCGATGTGGCAAACTTGCTCTTGATTAGGTGGTTCCGGTAGAGGCGGTGGAAAGAACGAGACATGCCACCGATGCCGTCGCTTGAGTAGACTGAAACACATTCCGGAGAGGTGAGTGTCTCGCCAGCACCCAGCTGCCAAGACAGCTGGTTGGGATTGAATCCCAGCAGCGCGCGGGTGAGGCCCTGGGAACCCTTCTCGACATCAACGGAGAACGAACCCGTGTAGACAAGGGAAAAACCCCAGGCCTCTCCCTGAGACTCGGTTGTCGAGGGATGCGCTAGAGCAAGGAAAGGGTTGTGCAGGTGAGAGGAGAAACCAGTGCTACTTCCGAAGCTATGTATGACGGACGGAACATTAATTTGCTGCTTTCATCATGGGCTTGATTAAACAGTAACTTACCCTTGGAGTCCGTACTCTACCCTTCGCCTCTGACGGTGGGCTTCTCTTGCCCAGTCACCCCTGAGGCTAATCATGTCAAGATCTTCGTATGGGAAATCAAAGCTAAAACTAGAGAGTGCTTCAACTGTGATATGTTGAGTACCTTTGTTCGTAACGTTTGCGCTCCGCACAATGGCATCATATTTAGGGAAGATGGAGTACGACAGGTCCACAGCGATGGAGCTGTAGTTGTCATATAGATGTACCACCAGAGTCGTGACATCCTCTTCACTACCAAAAGTTGCCGGCAGACCAGGCAAGGCAGGCTTTCCCGGAATCACTGAGTATGACTGATACTGCAGATCTGTCACAGTGTAGCCGGCCTCTTGGCGAATCCGCACAGCGGGAATCCGAAAGTCTCCCCGGCCGTGATCTGGAAACTCACGGCGAAAGCGCCCAGCCAAGCCAACCCAGCCTCCAAGAGCTTCAGCACCAGGCCCTGGGAAGATATCACCAGTGATGCTGCCACCGAAATGGTCGGACAACAGGTCGCCAGTGGTCTCGTTCACACGGAAGCGGTATGAGACGTTGTCTCCATTGAGGGCAAAGGTCTTACCATCGGCGACAACTGCTGTAGATGTGTCAATTGGGAGCAAAATTTGAAAGAGTGCGATGAAAGCCAACCTTCTGCAGGCACTACTTACCACTGTTGCTCGAAGTTTCCTGCGCCATGACTGATGGACCGTTTCCGAAGACACTCAGAAGACTTGCGGCGGCCAAAGCAGCACGCCTTGGGGAGCCGAACATTTTGCCTTAAATGTGATGAGTGGCAGAAGAGATGATCAGAGACCCCTCAAAGGATGGACATTAGTGCATTTAAATAGTTGCGGGCATGCATGAAAAGCGACTAACACCTTGATAATCCCCCCAATCATGATTCGTTTGCAACCCTGCACTACGACGCAAGGTATATCTTCATTGCCCCTTTAACCGATGAAGGAGCTGAATTTGACGCTAATGGAAGGCATCGACTGGAGATCGGGAAAATTCATGAATTGGTCCCAACAGCAATGGTGGCGCCTTTCTTCCATCGTCACGTCATGGTTCCTTTGATAGTTGGGGATAGACAAGCCGATTCCCCGTCTTGGAATGTGGGGATATTCGGCGCCGGCAAATGCCAATGCGGAGGAATATCGGGGAAATAATAACATTTCTCGTATGTTTGTTCCCCCACGTACCCCGTACCCCGTTCTCATCCCCTCCATGGGATTTCGGAATCTCTAAGGTCCATGCCAATGTTCTAGGGACTTTGAAGATACTTCAGATGAGTCCTGAGCGGATCTGAGAATTCCGCGGCGCAAGGTCCGACAACAGTGAAGAGCAATCTCGATAGCCCCGACTCGACAAAACCCTTAGCGGCCAGACTGCGGGGTTATTGTTGGTTTAATTCGGACCTTGGGAGCCTCTCAGAATGGAACAAACCCAGCCCCACGGGGTCTATCTCAAGCTTCGGCCTCTTTTCGGTTCGGGGCTATCTCCGGGCGCTCGTGCTGTGCGTGTGCCCTGCGGTTACCCATGATACTGACCTGACTGGGTGTGCTTGCCTGGCGAATAGGCCGCCTTGGTAGTTCCAGAGTATCCTTCTACTTCCTTCCGAGGTGGTCTGTGTGGGGGCTATGATCCTGTGAATGGACGTGTCGCCGCAGGGAGTTCAGCAGTTGGGATTATGATCATACCACTAGCCCGGTGAGCCCATCCAGATAGGCAGCTTTCAAGTCGGCCCCTATTCCCTGGTCTTGGCGAGCCCGACCGGACCGTGACCGAGCCGAATACAAGTCAAGTGTATATGACCAGAGGAAGACGATCCACCCTACCACATGAAGTGGTGCTTTTGTACCCCGTAACCAACTACCCAGGGTGCATATTCCACCCGAAAATACCTGATTCGCTAGAATATATTAACACCATGCTCTAGGGGAACCAACGTGTATGACCGTATAAGGGCGAATAGAAATTTCTCAGCTGATCGCCGGGCTTTTTGATTTCTTTCGTACAGTTCCGTGCAACCGAGCGTTTGTTACAAAATCTGCCAACTCTTTCCAGCCATGTCCTGCAGCATCTGCTCGTGAGATTTTGCCAAAATTCAAAATGCTGACTGCTGGGCCTTGGACGGTCAATGTGCGACCTTTTTAAACCTTAAGAGTTTGTTTGTTCACCTCAAGCTGTCCCCTGTATAATGGATTGGTCTGGACTCTGTCCTTCCTAGAGAACGGTAGGATAAGGAATCACGCACCATCTTGCGTGCAGTGGACAACGTTGTCTATGACGAGTATACTATCCTCAGATTCTCGTTTGCCCATAATGTACGTAGCAGAGAGAGTGAGTTAGTGAATTGTATTAGATTCTCATGATAAAAAGAGGAATGATACGCCCGAGAGTTATTAGAAGCAAATTGTCCCAAACCAACAATCAACCGGCTAAGCTTCTCCTAGTCACCCGCCAGTACACGACTAACATACTGAGTAAATAGATTTCGCTAGCTAACATCCACCCTGAAGTATTCTCCAGCCAATTGGTGGTGCCCCTTGTTTTCCCATCAACTGATTCCACAAGATTATATTCCCACCGCCTTTAGGATAGCTCAGCTCGACCATGTAGCTCATCTGCTCTTCACAGTCAAGAGGCATAAAGCGTTGCAGCCAGCCCTGCTGCACCTCCCATGTGGGAAAGGTAGCCTTTCCAACGCTCTGGTCCTTATGTGGCTGGTTATCCCACGTAGGCGTCTCAGAGCGATCGACAGTCCAAACCTCCATAGTAGTCAAGCCATGAGCATATTGACCTTCTAGCATGGCAGGGATTTTTATCGCTACAGTACATGTCTTTTCGCGGTTCATTAAAGGCTGGAATGTTATGACAGATTTGACCTTCTGGTCGTCACCCTCACGGTTGACCGCGAAGCGTGGCCCTGGAAAATGGTTATGCGGATTGTTTGAGTCGAGGGCCCTAGGATTGAACATGAATCAGAGGGCACTAGTATCTCCTCTGGATGACATCTTCCGGGTTTGTAGCGTTGAGTGTAGCATCTGTCAGGGAAGGCTTCAAATGAAATCGTCATCAGAGAAGCGACTCTACATGCCTCGTCAATCATATGCCTTGTGGTCTCTTTCCAAAGCGCGCGATTTCGTATAGATAGCCTGTGGATAATAATAGGCATGACCATATGAATAACGTCATACCTGGCAAGAAAGTGGCTTCTGGAGTGATCTGGTTCCCCACCACGGAGCGCCTACTGCCAAGCTGAGAAGATTTAGAAGGAGCAGCCAAGTAAGCATTTTGGCTAATATAGAGAATGTATTCAAGCACAATATAAGAGCATTCAAGATGTGCAATACTAAAAGGACCGCTAGCAGGATATCTTAGGACAACTCCTATACTTATGTCGATAGAGAGGGATTATAAGATAACGAGTGATGGGTAAGGGAAGCACGAAATGGGTTATATGTGGCCGGAACGCTTCATTAAAACATGACAGTTTCTATGTAACGGTTGTAGATTATAATGATGCATAGTATTTCAGTACGACAAACCAAATCCTTACTACCTAAAATTATTAAATCCATGATGCCTGCAATGCGTCCAGACGAGGTGGCAATGGAGGTAGCTTGTGATGGACATATACCAACATCGCTATAATTTGAGTTTTCGTGTCTGGCCAAAGAAACTTGGGATGAGCATGCAGAAAGCCAGCCAAGAATAAGGACAACTTAGACCCTTCCGCTCCAACTGGTTGATCTATAAACAAAGATGACTATGCTTCGGGCCGGGCTTGAAATGGGCTTCGAACTTGATTCGGAAGCGTGAAGTGCGTCCAATAGACAAGGATTTAGGACTAAAACAATACAGCGTTTGCCACGCATCGGCTAACGAAAGACCGGCCTATTCAGCAGCCTAGCGAAGTAAATAGGTAAGTGAGTCCTACTTAGATATGGACTAGTACGGGCAAGGTGAGTGCACCGTTTATAGGGATGGCCTCTAGCATACATGCTTTAACAAAGCTTAATTTATTTTGATAGTCTGGGTATGTTATTGAGTAAGGCTAATAAAGCTATATCTGGGGCAGTGAAATTATTTCAGTTTAATTTATAAAGTGATCACAGAGACTCTAATCTGAGTCGATAGATTCAACATGACTGTCTAGGGCAATACTTTTATGATCGCTCGACGATTTTAGAGCCTCCAATGTAACGCACTGTGCAATATACCCACACAAAAGAAGTTGTTATATAACCTAGAACGTCAGAACGTCAAGGGTTTTCATATACCTGGATGCCAGATCAAGTTTTCCTCTGCGCCCAGTCTGGTGCCGGATCATGATATGCGACATCGCTGGCAATGGTTGGAAGTCACAAGGAATCAATGAATGCTTGGATAAGTATCCTAGCACGCCGTGCAGAAGCAATTACCCAGTGAGCGGGATATGTATGACTTTATCATATTATTTTGAACCCGGTCGCTACTTTTGTTTTTACCCATGTGTGCAATCCAGAAAAACATGGTTAGTTACTCTGAGGTTTGAACTACACAGGGCGTAAGTGGGTCCCCCCGATATTAGCCGATATTCTTCAATACATAATGCAATATAACGATCCCATCAAGACGTGCAACCCTTTGATCACAATTACTTCAACTATTGTATTACTGCGAGTTAGCAGACCCTATTGTATAGCCCACAATGTCCGGCGAGCAGGCGTCATATGGTAGCAAGCCCCATCTCACCATAACAACGTCAAGCACTAATTTTCGGCTAGTCACTCTTGATGTATTCGCAGCAGAAAGGTACAAACCACTATGCTACATAAGAGAGGTCGAGGCCATTGGTAGCTGAACGAATTACTTTAGGTTCAAGGGAAATCCAGTCGCTATCGTGAAGACTGGCGATCACAGACTGTCGCAACAGCAAAAACAACAGATCGCTAAGGAATTCAACTTCTCCGAAACGGTTTTCTTGCATCCTTCAGATCACGATGGAAGTTCCCGGGCGGATATTTTCACTCCAGTCAATGAAATGGAATTTGCCGGTCATCCCATTATTGGCACCGGTCATCTGCTCTTCCGGGAGCTGTTAGCCAACGATGCTAGCGGACCAACCAACTTGACCATAAATACCAAGGCTGGGCCCGTTGCGATATCTTATGATCCAACTAGCCAAGTTGTTTCCGCAGAAGTTCCTCATAACATACACATTCACCAGCAAGGCGCGACACTCAGCCGGATTCTCTCCGCACAGGCAACTCTAGCGGCAGCATCAGATTTGCACGGCGTACGAGATACATCACCTGTAGTATCGATAGTTAAGGGCGTTACTTATGCGCTAGTGGATTTAAATGAGAGGGCGGATCTTTTCGCTGGCCTTGTCCCCGGGCCAAGTCCTGAGCTGGTGCTTGATGACGGCTGGACGCCATCTTTTACGGGTGTTATGTATTATCGACTATTGGAAGCTCGTTCACAGGGCGAAGTGTCTGTCTGGGAGCTTTGTGTGCGCATGGTTGCTATTAACTTAGAAGATCCTGCGTGTGGAAGTGGCGGTTGTTCTTTGGGCGCGTATATTGCATTAACTAATAGTCAAAAGGGCCGGAAGCACCGGCTCCACATCAGTCAGGGCTCTGAGATGGGAAGGCAAAGCCATCTCATTGTGAACGTTACGTTGAATGAGGAGAAGAATGCGGTGCAGACGATTGAACTTGCTGGTCAAGCAGCTTTTGTGGCAGAGGGGAAGATATTTGTTAATTAGTGCAGTTTATATCTTTATGGCGTTGGAGCATTTGGAAACTATTCCTTTAAAGCTAGCCCTCTCCGGCAGATACAGGAGAGAGAGACTGAACCTCCAATGGCACTTTTCCACCAGGTTCTCCTCGGATAGCTTAAATCTGCCCTGAGACTACTAATCTTCCGTAGTAGTAGAATCGAAACGGAAGACAGAAAGACAGAAATCCGTGTTGCTGAGGGCTAAGGGTTGGAAACATTCGAGAGATGTAAATTATCGGCATATAGCAATCGGATAGAAAAGAGCCGAGGTCTCGGGTTCTGATCATGGTATCAAGCGACAACCAACCGATCAACCATTCACATGGCTATCGTGCCTGGAGATATCGGACCGAAGGGGGTCCATAGTGTGGAGACCGGCATTCCATATCCATAACAGAGATTTCAATTGCGGATCTAATAGTGGGATAGAAATCACATTCCGCGCCCTGTGTCATTCTCTATCTCGGTTAGGGCCGGCCCAGCGAATCTCAGCGCCCTATGTCTTCTACTCGCCAATGTATCTATATCAAAATTGGCAAGGAGCCGAGATAAAACCTCTCGCGATAATATTACCTCCTGCCATAATCTTGCATTTATCTTCCTATTACTCATCCTGAATCATGGGCACTGATCGGCACCACATAGTTGCCATCGAGGCTGTTCATTGCCCAATTCCAAGCTTCGATTTAGCCCAACCCTACTCTCTCGATGTATACAACTGGACTAACGAAGCCGACATCGCTTCTCGCGTCAAAGATGCCACAATCATCTTAACCACCACTATTCGCCTGTCAGCGGAGACTTTGGGTTCCCAGATTACTCCAAAACTCCGTCTCATAGTAGTCATGGCTAGTGGTACGGATTGTGTCGACAAACTTGCCGCCAAAGCCCGAGGAATAACCGTGTGTTACTGCCCCGGTACAAATGTGGACAGTGTCAGTGAACATGCAATTGGCCTCTATTTCGCCACGCGGAGGAAGCTGGTCACGCTGAATACCATCACCGCCACGGTCCCTGTAGACTCGACTCGCGACACGGAGTGGAAAATGAACGGCTCAATTCACAAGCGACTCCGTACCGCAGATGGAAAGGCACCATTACTGTGCTGCGATGAGACTGTGGGGATCGTCGGATACGGATCGTTAGGGAAGCGCATCGAAGTGTTGGCTCGGGGGCTTGGGATGAGCGTCATAGTAGCCGAACGTAAGGGGGTTACTCCGCGACTAGGCCGCGTCTCTTTTGAAGATACACTGAGGAGGTCTACTGTATTGATTCTATGCTTGCCCCGAAGTCCGGAAACGGTTAACCTGATTTCGGCCGAGGAGCTACGCATGATGCCTGCTCAGACCGTATTGATCAACGTTGCTAGGGGTGGCATTGTGGATGAGGAGGCGTTGTTTCACGCACTTAAAGAAGAGAGCATCTCGGGGGCAGCGGTTGATGTTTATGCTAATGAGCCTATTGGGAGAGGAGACTCGCCATTGTTGAGCCCGGATGCAGAAACCCTGAATTTGGTCTTGACTCCTCATCTTGCCTGGTTCTCTGAAAGGACGCTACAGAATCTCCAGGCAGCTGTAAAATCTACCGTTGAGCGGTGGTGTATAGGAGATACGATTAACCAGGTAGATTTTTGAATATTAGATCATAACAACAACAATGGCTCTTCTTTCTCCCTGCCAATCTAAACCGAATGGCACGAACTCTCACGTAGAAAGGCTCATAGCTGTGAAAGGGTATAATTTTTAGATAGAGCTAGTACCCATCACACAAACTGTATATGTAAGAATAATATTCATTGGTACTAGTCGACCTAGTACTCGATTTATACCAGCCCGGAAGCATGAGAAGTTCACTGACCTAGCCTCGCAGCCTCAGAGCGGATAATTTCAGGGACCTCTGCCTCCAGGCTCCGCTCTTGGGGCCTCCAACCTAATATGTTCCTCGCTCGAAGAGCAGAGCCTCTAGAGTTGTAGCCCCAGCTAGCAGCCTCAAAGCCGGCGGGTGATCTCAGGGCTTCGTCAAGCGACCATTCCTTATGCTCTGGTTCATGCGTGAGATGGCCATATTTGAAAGCTTGCTGACCGATTAGCCTGGACAGGTCTCCCCAAATATGTTCTCCATTCTCCGAAAGCAAATAGCCCTTAGCGCCCCAGATTTCCTTATCATCTCTCTTAGTAGGATCCAGAGCAGCCCGCACTAGGCTATCATATAGCCTACTTAGGTCGTAGACATGTACATTGTTCCACCGAGCCAAACCCCTTCCGATTTGGGGGCTATATTTCTGCTTCAGAATAAATGAGGCCAGTTCATAGACTTGTCGACCACGACCAGACACGGGACCCCTGCCGCGACCGTAGATAGTGGGAGGGCATACGATGACTGTCTTGACACGATCGGAATGCTTGGAACCAGTGTCTAACACAATCTCATCCACATTTCGATGAAAGGCAGCCGTGGGCAGATTAACCAGCTCATCTACACCATACCAATCGTTAAACACCTTTTCGTCCGGCTCGCCGGAGACCTTGCGTACTTCTGAATCAAAATAGGTCAAGATACCGGTCCCGCCGGTATGCAGCCAGTATCCCGGCCGCTCGGGACTATGGCCTTCGACCATCCCCTTCGCGATAGCATTTGCGGCCCCAACATGATCCGAGGCATCGGCTGTGTCTGAGTGATGTCAGTCAGCGACGCTCCGGACTCAGTTCGACGGATTCTTGAACGAACGGATCACAATGTCAGCCCATGCAGCTTCTTGGGTAACTTTCGCCGCATCGTCCAAGTCTCCCAGGACTACCCGCACTTTGGGGTACTTCTCGCGTACCTGTCGAGCTTTGTCCTCTGTTCGAATCAGGGCTGAGAACTCGAGGTCCGGGTGGTTCTGCTGGATCAGATAGAATGCATCACCACCAATATAGCCGGTTATTCCGGTCACAAACACCCTTGTAGGCATGATGATGTTGGAAAGCTATGAAGGATGGAGTGCAGAAACTCTTTGCTTCGTTGTATGTTCAGTAAAAAATTAGGTATAAATTCAATGCGGGGTGTAATGAAGCCATCATTATTGTGGGGAGGCTTATTAATAGCAGCGCAGCTAATTCCGCCCCCCTTTAGGTATATTCTCTTCAAGTAATAGTCCCTACTCCCTCTAGGCAATCATAAACGTAATCGGTACAATATTCGGGAGACGGATGCTGCCCTTCTTCAGAGTTGGGATTCGTCCTCCTTAACCTTCGCAAAAATCTCGATAAATTCGGACGGATCTTCAGCGCCAGACAACCGATGCTCATGCTGAATAACGTAACGAGGGACACCTGTAGAGCCCTCTTCCTCTTTATTCTTGCAGGCTTCATCGTCCACAATATCTGCCGCCAGCTCCGAGTCGAGCCAGTCACGCACCTGGTCCGCATCGAGTCCAGCATCCACAGCTAGCTCAACCAACTCCTCCTTCGATGAGATATCCTTCTCCAGCTCATGATAAGCCTCGAGGATCTTCTCCACCAGCGCATTCTGAGCCCTAGGCGACTGGGTCCCACAGAGATGGACAAGGCGATGCGCATCACGGGTATCCCCAATCATACCTCCACCTCTAAAAGAAATCCCGACCGAGCGTCCAATCTGATTCATGCGGCTGAACAGAGACGCTCTTTGCTCCGGAGTCATGCTCCCTAGCCGGCTCTCGATTAATTCGCTCTTAGGCACGCTGTACGGGTGCGGGTTGTAGTTGAGATAGTAGGGACGCCATTTGATAGAGAAAACGTCGGATCTTCCACCCGGGTAGACCTTCTGGTATAGCGCAATCGCTCTGTCTAGCTTACGCTTACCGATGTAGCACCACTATCCACAACTGTTAAACCCCGGTATCTAGATTCTGGTGTACGAGGAGGCTGAGAGACCTACTGCGCAAACAAAATCAAACACTACTTCAATTTCAATGACAGTCATCATGTACTTGGAATGAGAGGTTCGATGTCAAGATGCGGGTTGGCTGGAGAAGTTGGTGTTGGTCAATAATGGAGCGCTCTCAACCCGTAAAGCCGACTGCCTCCCGCCTTAGGCAGCAACATCACCCAAGTTAAACCCGCCTGTAGGGTTGAGAAGATATGCAGCACAGATGTCTCTTGGGATAAAAAAAGGGAATGAAACTAAAAAAAAAAAAAACAAGGAGATGTTGCATGTTCTTAATAAAACTAGGAAGTAGTAATTGGTAAGCAAGATAGTAAAAGATAACTAACTACCGACAAAAAGTAAAGAAAAAAGTAATTCCGATGCGGGGAATCGAACCCCGAGCTGCTGTGTGAGAGACAGCGATGTTAGCCATTACACCACATCGGATGCTTGTTGTAGAGCTGCTCTTAAATTGTTTATATCAGGAAAGCATAGAATCGTAGTAAAAATGCAGCGACATGAATCATTATGCTACCAAAGCTTTCTTCCTTACCCGATTTTTTGTTTGTTTTTTTATGAATAAGACTATTTACCAATCGAGGATAAAAGTCTGTAAATATAATGCAATCCAGTTAATTAAATGTCTGAATTGCGCTATAGAAATATTATTAACAAATGGGTAGTCAGGCCAAAACAAATATATAACTGCTGCATACACTCATATCTCCTGTTAGAACTCGCAATTTCACAAATATGGTATCCAATTATATCATAGCTACTCAGTAAATTCAATCGTCAATTATGTATGTCCAATCACACTTCATCTGGTTGTAATGGTGATTTAGGACATTAGGATAGATGGAATTATACTTGGTACATTAGCAAAATTATGCTTCCGAGAGGCAGTGAGGGGCGACTCGTAGTTCAAAATTTAGAATCTTAGAGCTTACCTCCTAGTGATCGATGAATATGCACGATATGTGATTCTCTTCCTCTGGGGCTAATCTACTCAGCATGAGGCGGCTGGTTTCAGCATGGTCTGTCATCAGCATTGTGACTCGCAGACTACGACGACGCCTACCCTGACTTTACAATACGATGCTAGCTATTGGCTCCCCCTTTTAGTGCAAGTAGCCTGTTCGCGTGGCTATGGTTCCAATCGGCTGGAACAGGAGGCTGAGGAGATATTGTCGTCTGTAGACTTGCCATTTCTAGAAATCCGACGGTATACTGCATACACGCAGTCCCAACAAATTGGTAGCCGTGATCGGGAATTGACGAACATCGTCTAAAACACGTGGGATTAATCTATTTCCCTTTGCTTTTCGTATTCAAACCCGATTCGGTATCATGGTTCGCGACTTCGTAAAGACTAAAGACGCCAAGCAATTCTCATGGGCCAAGGTAAGCATGCGCCCCAATCCTTCTGACCATGATATAGCCTCGTATCATGCAGGGCAATGTCGGATTCCGGGAAATGGCAAGTTTATTATTAGTCTCCACCCGTCAGATAAGCCATAGTCCCGCTTGACTGTTTCCCATCTTCTCGATCCGATCTACCATGCTTCCCTTCGCAGATGTGGAAGCGCCTCTGAAATCAACGCCTGCCTATTTGCCTAGAGATAGACCCGCCCCCAACTCCCAACATTTTAACAGTTCCATGTTTCCGGCCCCCATTTGCCGCCAGCTATTCTACTCAGCTTGAAGGCCAGTATAGGGGGGTTCGGTGCCGATTTACCGCATACAGACTTGGTGGCTATGGAGGAGATTTCTGTTTTCGGTAGTATTGGGATCCTTTGGGGTGGCTTGCTGCGGGTTGTCACATATAGTTGATGGAATAAATCTGTAATGGCACGCGGTCGTATGATTCTAACCATCGAATAGCGATCTCCAGTCTCCTGCTCATGTGGTTTTAAGGTTCCAGGGACAACTTGGTGTTCGGTGAACAAAACAGAGTCAAATAGTCCCGGTTGGCCACAGTCTGATACTCCTGTTAAGGTTGATCATCAAGACAAATTTCACCATGAAGGCTTCCGTGCTTTCTATATCTTGTTACTTCGGGCTCCTCTGGACCCTGGCGGCTGGTGCCAGCATCCCTAGATACTTCGAGAAACACCCGACTACCCGTCATAACTTGACCAGCACACAGATCCAGCGAGAGCTTGGTGGTCAGGTCTCCAGTACTACCTCCATCTTCGGGCCGGATGATGGCCGCTTCAATGAGGCCACTTCTAGATGGACGGACTTTTCTAAGCCTCATGTCCAAGTTGTAATCGAGCCTGGGAGGGAATCGGATATCGCAATAATCGTATATGATCACCCCCCTTAAGGAAATCAGATCCTGTTTGCTGACACTGATTCTCAAGGTCCGATACTGCAATGCAAACAGTATAGACTTTTTGGCCATCAGCGGCGGTCACGGCCTGTCCGCAAGTCTTGCCACCTTCAATGGCATCCAGATCAATATGGCGCAGCTCAACGATATTACCATCCAACCCAGTGGCAAGTCAGCCTGGTTCGGAGGCGGCACTATCGTGGGCCCAGTTGTCGAGTATCTCTGGGATAGGGGTTTTGTTGCCACCACTGGCGGGTGTGAGTGCGTCGGCATGCTTGGTGCCGGTCTTGGGGGAGGCCACGGTCGTTATGAAGGCCTGTACGGCATGATTAGTGACAATATACTGCAGCTTAACGTTGTCTTGGCCGACGGCTCCACCATCCGGGTCAACAAAAGGAGCCACAGAGACCTGCTCTGGGGCATGAAAGGGGCTGGTCACAATTTTGGCATTGTCACGAGCTATGAGATGAATATATTTCCCCGGGGCCCTGACACCTGGCATTACCACAACTATGTCTGGCGTGGCGAACAGTTGGAGTCTGTCTTCAATGCCATCAACGAGTTTCATGGCAACGGCTCAACCCCCGTTAAAATGGCCTTCAACGTCGGAAGTTTCCTCATGAACGACACCATAACTCGTGAGGAGCCCGTTCTCTTTTGGACCTTTGCCTACCGCGGGCCCGCCGAGGAGGCCGAGGAACTTCTCGAGCCCTTCAATGATATCGAAGCGGTCTATGAGGAAGCCGGCGACGTGCCTTACTCGCAGATCGCTCACGCGCAGGGCACCGGCATGTCTGACCCCATCTGCCAACATGGCAGTGTGCACGCCACATCGACGGCGGGTCTGCAGGTCTACAACCTGACGGCCGAGCGCCTCATCTACGAGGGCTTCAAGCGGCGTGCGGCTGAAGACCCAGACCTCGCCGCCGGGACGAGTATCCTGCACGAGGGCTACGCGACGGAGGGGGTTGAGGCGATAGACCCCGCGGGCTCAGCCTACCCATTCCGTTCCGATCGCCACCTGATGCTTTTCAATGCGGCCGTGCCGCACAATGACAGCGCCCGTGAGAAGGCAGCCTGGGCCTGGGCCGCTGAGGCCCGTGACCACTGGAACGCCGGCCAGCCAGGCCGCCCCGTCGACGCCTATGTCAACTACGCAACCGGATTCGAGACCCTCAAGGAGCGATACGGCCATGAGAACTGGCGCATCAGGAAGTTGCGAGGCCTCAAGGCCCGGTACGACCCCCATAACCGCTTCCGCTTCTACAACCCCATCGTCGTAGAATAAAATGAAGAGCAGAGAGTGACCGTTTTCTCGTCATATCTTTATTGGGCGACAAGGATTCTCCGTGGATCGGTACTGTGGTAGAAGATTGGAATCATGTAATATCAGAAAACAAATTTGAATAGATTATCAGTTATTCATAAGCAAGCCGATCGGTAGCATCATAGGTTTGATGACGTGCTCCCTGTGCTATAGGGCTAACTCCCGACAGCTAGAGAGAGAGAGAGAGGCAATTGTGTAATGAAGACTCCACTTTACAGGGATAGATAGCCTGCGTAGTGTCAACTGGACATGGGTTTCGTTGGCAATTCGCGACAACGACGCTTGGTATTCCTGATAGTACACTTTAGAACAAGGGCTGATTGTTGTTCTTACTAATTACAATGAGATTGTATATACCAGGAGGCCACTCCTTGCCCCGTACAGAACTATCGTTGGCATTCGAACAGAGCTACAATGCCACCTAATCAATTTCAAAAGGTGATTACCCGTGTACGGGGAGCCAGTTAGTATGTGTATACAGCCACGGTACGTCCTGGCCGGGGAGACTAGGTATGACTGCATGCATTTCGGGGCCTGATCACCATGACATCGGCAACAAAACAGCCTTTGTTACAAATACTAAGGGACGGTTCTGTTAAATTCCGCCCACCCACAAGTACTGGTTGGTTCCGCTTCGACTACCTTGGATCTCGCTGAACATACCGAGGTTGAGCGGCCCTTCGCCTTCTTTAGGCTTCGGAAGTGTCCGATACTGACGAAATCCACGGAATAGGCAGGTTGTTTAGAAGCTTGATTTAGTTCGTCGTAGGCAGCAGAACCTACGCCCAGTTACAGAAGAATTAGTAACTCATTTTATGTGGTTGTCTTCGTATTGCATCAAATTGTGGCAACTAGGTGGATTGGCGCGCATCCTTAGTACCGCCAGGTGGGCGCCAGTAGAAAGCAGAAACTGGATAATGATGTTGCACTTGTAGTGGGACTTGAAAAAAGATATCCGGATACTGGGAGCGTCGGGTTTCTGCTGATCAGCTTCTTTTGTCACCCACTTGTCCGATCTGCATGTACCGGTCTTCAGGACCCACCCCCCTCGTTTATATGCAGGTAAGACGGAACAGGCTCTGCAGGGCAACTAAAACCCTCAAGCCAGAATGCCACGCTTATGCTGTGTAGGCCTTCGTGCATGTGTCGTTGAGCTGTTACCTTCGGGAATACCTTGGCCCGAAAGTGTCTATAGGTTCTTCTGTAGCAGATACTATGTTATAATAAAGGACAATGGGCCTCTGGGCCTCAGTTCTGCCCACGATAGCCCTTCCCATCCCGATCCTCCGGCCGTTGATTCTGTCGGGAATTGCTCATAGTACCCATCATCATACCACTTTCTTCTTATTCTCTCTAGAATTAGCGACGCTGGTAGTCGTACACCAATTACATCCATCAGAGCCCGGACGGTGCCCCCTCTCTTCCCCGTCATGGATGAAGTCAAAGGCTACAGAAAGCCAAGTCATGGCATCTTTCGCTTCATACCAGACGCATGGGTGCCATACGCCGAACTCATGCGTCTCGACCGTCAGTCAGGTTTCTGGGCCTTCTACTGGCACTACTTGATAGGACTTGGTTTTGCCATCAACATCCCTCCGTTCTCTAGCGATATTGACCTGAAAGGTCTTGCTATCCTTGCAGCGCACCTGTGGCTATGGACTACCGTCTTCCGCGGCATTACATGCACGTGGAATGATAACCTAGACCAGGACTTTGATCGCCAGGTCGCTCGCTGCCGAGTAAGGCCCATCCCACGGGGTGCCGTCACCACGGTGCAGGCGCATCTCTTTACCGCCGTGCAGATTGCTGTCGGAGCATACATCCTATCCCCCTTCGGCGACTCAACCTTGATTCACGCCACCATCGACGGTGTTCTTTTGTTCATCTACCCCTTCTTGAAGCGATGCACGAACTACCCTCAAGTCGAGCTGGGATTTGGGCTGTCTTATGCCATATTTCTGGTGACTGCGATGGTTGGGAAGGATCCGTTGATGCCGCTGTTGGACTCGTCATTGGACTTCTCCGCCCGCGTGGCCAAGGTCGTCGAATCCCCACTGGCCCAGTCTGCGGCATGTCTATATGCCGCTGGGATCATCTGGACTGTGATCTTTGATACCATCTACGCGCATCAGGACTACCTCGACGACTTGAAGGCCGGCGTCAAAGGACTCGCCGTCCGCCTCGGAAGGAAGGGAACGAAACCCGCCTGCTATATCGCGACCGCCGTACAGCTCTACTTCCTAGTATTGGCGGGACAACTGGCCGGGTTTGGCGCGCTATACTATGCTATATCGTGTGGTGGAACTGCTCTCTTATTGGCACGGATGATTTGGGTGGTCGATTTGGAAGATGGCGATAGCTGTGCTTGGGCGTTTGGTCCTGGCAGTGGTTATGTCGGCACTGCAATCTCCGCTGGGTTTTTGGCCGACTTCCTTGCAAGGAAGTATGGATACTGACTGATCAGGTCACATATCCAGTCGATTATGGATCTCAACGTAGAGATGGGGTGGACATATGAAAGCTGCACCTTGATATCAGCTTCGAGTTAGCGGTTGGGGACGCAGGGGGACGCGGGGTGGTTGGAGCGAGTTTCTGATAGAACTAAAATCAATATGTATTCGGTTCAGAAAAGACTTGATGACAGGGAATGAGAGATATACATTACTACTTACTTGGTGATTTCCATAGTATGATAATGTGTAACACCTACTTGGGAGTGTCTGGATCCCTTAGTACTCGGTGGCGACAGCATGCAGTCGAAATTTCACTCGGCACAAGGTCATAATACTAGGTTGTAGACTAGAATAGAGGTCAGCATCTAGGCGATAAACTCTTTATGGAAATGTGAACTTGGTAAATATATGCAGATGTTTGCTTCTACCCCGAGGAACCGCAATTGTGCAACATGGAAAAACCCAACTCATTCTAGGAAACACGCATTGACGAGAGTTTTAATTCACTTCTGTGAGATTGCTTTGAGTCTCTTGTAAATACACAACAGGGACAATGACTGCTATCAAGCTGAAGTGTTATAGGGCTAGTCGAAGCTAGCGCTAACCCTGCCTCGTCTTTTCGGTCCTGCGACATTCATGAGAGATCCGGACTCCACGAATGTCGTATCATAACTCATACGGATGGTAGACCTAGACGTATCCAGCCAGTCATTCTCGTCCTCGAGGGCCGTTTGAATCCATTCTGGATCCGAGGTGAGGTTTTTCATGCTCTCCAAGTCATAAGCCCAATACTCCAATACGAGATCGCAGTCGTTCACCTTCCAGCCCGGCCGCATCCGATCCACCTCGGCCTTCCAGGCCGCACCGACTGAGGGATCCGTCTTTTGCTAATCCATCACCATGGGTGTCAGCGGAGCTCTCCCGGTCCAGATCGTTATCTCGCGACCACTCACCACTGCGTATTTCAAGATATTGTGCTTCTTCATGATCGGAACCGCCCGAGGCAGAAACTGGTTAGTGAACCACTGCATAAAGGCTTCCTCAGAGACGCCATCTTTGCGATGGTGTTCCACGGTGTACTTGATAGTGGGTCCTGTTGTTGTCTTCAGAGGAACTGAGGTTACCCCGTGCAGAGCCATCCTGACTGAGAGCAATTTTCAAAAGCGAGTTCTTTCTCCTTACCTCACAGCAGTAGTAGAGCAGGTAATTAAAGACAATAGTGGGCAGTGGGGAGTAACGAATTATGTAGGGAAACGTCCTTTTCCAAAAGGCGTGGAGGCAAACATCATTGCTAGGGTTTACCCTGCGCCCCAGCTTATTCTCCCCAAGACACAACACACCGGACCTTCCAGTGCCTATTTTTTATTTTCTATTTTTTTTTTCTTGATAGATCAGTACTTTTGGTCTGACCAGTGGATGACTGCTTGACTCGAATGGCTGCTAAGTCTTAGTACCTGAGGCCAATGTAACATAACTACGCTGCATGTCTTACGTCAAGCGAGAATGGAGGCAAGTTCCTCCCTCGCGACTAATGCATGTAAGCGTTACGAGATAAAAACACCAGATTTACTTCTTCCATTATATTCTATGATTAAAAACACAGCTTTATTTAGTCCCATGGCGTAACCAGTTATAATGTGGTCGGTGTTTGTGTATCTGTTGTTTCCTAAGACTATCAAACCATAAAAGTCTAGACTACAAAGCTCCATCTTGTATCCTCCTGCTCTCACGCCCACCCACATAATCCATCTGACTTGAAAATTATTTTTCTTTCACACAAAATGCCCGTCTACGTGATCACCGGCGTGTCCAGGGGAATCGGAGTGAGTCTGCCTCTGACCGCGTGACCTCCCCCATCTTGTACCTGTAACCTAAACCACCCTAGTTCGAGTTCCTCAAGCAGATCTCAGAAGACCAAGAGAACCTGGTCGTCGGTCTGGTGCGCGACAAAGTTGCGACTGAGAAGAAGGTATCAGTAGAGCTGGGCGGCCGCCCCAACGTCCACATCATCCATGCCGACCTCACCAAATATGCCAGCCTGAAGCAAGCCGCTGCCGAGACGGCCGAGATCGTTGGCGAGCGTGGCATTGACTACCTAGTGGCCAACGGAGCTTTGGTTCCCTACTTGGACACCTATGGGCCCATCGGCGCATTGTAGGTCTTCTTCCCCTTTGTTTTACGATCGGGGCTGGTCTGTGGGTTAACGTGATGTGTTTTTGTCTGTCCCAACAGGAAGGACAAGGTCGAGGAGGTCGAGGCAGTTTCAGCACAGCTTTTGCAGACCAATGTTGTCGGCAACATCCACCTCTTCAATCTCCTCCTGCCGCTTGTTCTGAAGGGCCAGGTCAAGAAGGTCATTACCATTTCCACCGGTCTGGCCGACCTCGACTTGACCAACAATTGTGACGTTGATGTTGGCGCATTATACGCTGCCTCCAAGGCGGCCATGAACGTCATTGTGGCCAAGTTCAACGCACAATATAAGAAAGACGGCGTGCTCTTCTTGAGCATCAGCCCCGGATTGGTGGAGGTGGGCCGCTATGCGGATTGTACGTATCCCTCTCTCGCCCCGGCTTCACGGTTGCAACACCGGGACACTTTTACTAACGCACACCCACAGCCACGCCGGAAGAGCTCCAGGGCTTGATGGGATTCATGGGAAAACTCTTAGAGTATGCGCCTCACTTCAAGGGCCCCATCACGCCAGAGGAATCCGTCCGCCATGTGCGGTCGACCTGGGAGAAGGCCAGCATCGAGGGTGGGTTTGGCGGTGCGTTTGTCTCGCATCTTGGAAACAAACAGTGGGTATAAACTGGGGCTCTATTAACTACAGTAGATACACTTCTGGATAGATTAGTGTCAATACTCTCAATTCTACTGACGGTCCAGCGTCTGGTTATACCCTACAAAATGAAATGAAATAAACCACTTCCCACCCAACCAATCATGACTATAATACCTTTTAATTCCAAGTATGGTATGTAACGAGCGGAGAGAGTCTGCCTCTTGGCAAAATGAAGGGGTTTTTTTTTTTTTTTTTTCCCTTTTAATTAAATTAATCATAAATTCTGACATTGAAAACGGATATTTTAAACGAGGTGCACTATATTTTCAAAAGTGGATCTCGCTCTTTAGTACTTTTTGAAGAACACTAATTAACATTTGGGAACCGGCAGTCAGGGATTTTAGAATATTCAATTCAAATTAATGAAAAATTAGTGGAGGCATGAAGAGCTACGGGCACGCTCCTTCGGCTCTCCGATGAATCCCCCCGCAGATCAGATCCTTCCGGAAGCTAACACGGACATGAGCTCATCTACCGAGTAACATGACAAAGTAATTACTACGCAGCTAATACAATAATATGGAGAACGCGCCTATTATGGGTCGGGACGGGGTCGGGACGAGGAGAAGATCACCCAATACCGAACCCCACACAAGAAACCATAAAGAATCATATTTCTAGGAACTTGCCATTTGCAAGGGATCGACGTTACATTGCAGAATACGAGCCCCGTATGCTTCTAAATTATGATCGGCTCGGTTAGAGGGCCTACCTACACAAGGTCTTCCGTGTTCCTTTTGATGCTTTCCTCTAAGCTGGTCCATCCGTCTTGTCCCATTTCGCGCAATAGGGCCTCGGCTCGCTTACGAGGCACAATCTCACTCAGGTCCTCCTCTGGCTGGAAATTGGCGGGAAAGCTACGGCTTGGATAGAGTTTCCGGAGGATGGCTAGAACGCCATCTCCGTTCACGGGCCCGGCGAAGGCAAAGACTCGCTCTGACTCAACGCCTGGGTGAATGGCAGCAGCGACGTGCAGTAAGGCGGCATCCTGCACATCGATATAGTACTCTAGAATTCGGGTTAGCGGCGGTTATTCTCTCCTCTCCACCTTTTCTTTGCATTAGTGGGGACCTACGTTGTGTAATGCCGCCGAGGTAGTGGGGGTCACCCTTGAAGAGCGCTGCCACAATGGATGAGGTGGACGGATGACCTTGATTGGCGAAGTCGAGGCTAGCGCCAAAGTTCATGTTGGGTAGAACGGTGTTCAGGGTGAAACCGGGTTTCTTCTCGTCCATGAACTTCCAAGCCTCTTTTTCGGACAAGGTCTTACTTGCGGCGTAAACCGGCATCGCACGCGCCGGCTCATAGGGTGGGTCACGATACGCTAGTTCCACAGCTTCGTCGTTCCATGTGTCTGTGGTAACCCTCATGGGGTTGTTGGGCTTGGGGACCAAGGCGGCAGAAGAAGAAGACGTGAGGACGAAGCGCTTCACGCTCAGCTCCTGGGCGGCTGCTTCCAGCGCATTGACGGTCCCCGAAATAGTCCCGGGGATCACATTGTGAGGATTTGGATCCAGAGTGAAGATAGTTGCTGTATGGACGACAGCCGACACACCTTTGACAGCTTGGGCAAAGGCACCCTCTGCCACCATATCCGGCACAGCTACCAATTCGAAATTGCCTGGACCGTACTTTTTGTTGAACAGGGTGCTGACCCAGGCATTCTTTTCGAGGCTACGCGTAGTGCCGCGTACCTTGTAACCAAACTTGAGAAACTGGTCGGCAATGTTAGATGCAATAAAGCCATTGACGCCCGTAATCAGCACGGTCGAGCCTTGGGGAATGACAAATTGTTCGATTGGGAGAGACATGATGTTTTTCCGGCTGCAGAGGGGAGAAAATGAACCAAGTGCAGATGAAGTGGATGTAAGTGTCAGATTCTGAAGTAGAAGGTGGATTAGTTTAAATATGGATATAAGATGCAGGCGTGTCCATAGACGCTTCGGCATACAGGGCTCCCCCTCCAGTAGAAGCGGGGAAAACCATAACAACTACATTACATCGAAGTCCTGCTTATAAATGGAACGACGTGAAAACATCCTAGGGTCTCAATTCATTCATGGTGCGCGTCTAAAAGCTGGTGAATACAGTCCCAGCCCGAAGGTCATCCAAATGTCTATGCCATTCTTCACGTAAATAAAATCTGGAACAGATATACACCACGGCTTGTGAGATGAGATGTGGTTTAATATCGTACAAATCATTTTAGAATGCTTCAATTTGACAGGCTATTTACAAGGACGATATCAAACGTCAACTGACTCAACGCTTCACAAATCTCTGGTGTACTCGGGATAAGACCTCTCATACCTGAGATTTATAGAGGGTTAGCGAGCTCCAGCAGAAACATAAGTCGTGGGGTCGACCAGATACTTACCCTAACACCTTCTCTGCATACCATGCAAGTCCCCGGTGTACCCAAAAGAGTAACCAGACCGGCATCCAATTCAAGAACGGCGGGCACAGGAGGGAGGATGCATTTTCAGTGAACAGAATGATCTGGAGAACGGACGGCTTCAGGCCGGCCTTGAGGCAATCATCGACGTAACCCGAGAGGTTGCGTAGGAAGTTCACGTCAAGAATAAAATCAGTATCCTTGCAGGGATCCAGCCAGACAGAAAAGACGAGATCTTCCGTAGCCGATTTATGAGACCAGAATCGATGACTGGAAGTTCAGGATGGCTTTGGGTCAGTCCCAGTAGTTCTCGCAGCAAATATAACATCTAACTTACCGCGTGCCGGCGGGTATGTGGAAAGTCCCGTCGTCCTTGGTGACAGCGTATTCCACCCCGTTCTTGACTGCACCTAATACACCCTGCTCGACCTTGAAGTATTCGTCCTGTAAACGGTGGATATGTCTGCCATACCGACGAGTCAGATTCGTTCTATAACTATCATGGTCTGAATCTATATCACTTACAGTGGTGGTCCAGTCATTCCGGCACGAACGAGTGCGTTTTCTATGTAATGTGTCTCCCTGACGTACCAACGGCCGTCAGGCCTTGAGAGAGGTTCGTACAGCGCGGCATCGCCAAGATGAGGAAATGAAGATTGGGAGTTGTTCTTCGTGCGCTTCTGGGGTCGCGGTGAGAGCCATTGTTGCCACGCCCCCGCCATTTTAGAAATGATATAATGGAAAGGAGGCAACAACGAACAGATCCTAAGACTACAAGCTAGCTAGCTATAGGCGTGATGAAGATAGTTCTTCGTGTCTGGTGACTTCCATCGTGAGATCCCTGTTATATACAGATTTTTAGCGGTACAAATGATGCCACGGATATTTTATTTTTTAGTTTATTTTAGTTTATTTATCTAATTTTTATTTTATTTTATTATATTTATTTTATTTTCTTTCAGGTACTCGTAATGTACTAAATTAATCTACATGATCCGGGATACTACCGTGAAGCTGCCTAGTCGCTTGCATTGTCGTTTAAGTCTACCCCAGGAAGGGTGCCAAGGCCCTAGACTCTCAAGCTAAAGTATGTACTTCCGTATCCCCCTTCGCCTAACCAATCGATATCTGTGCACCTGAGGTGAGAGAGTTCGGAGCGCCACTAGCAGAGAGAGGGACCGCCAGCTGGCGCATGCATATCTGTCACCTAGCCACACTGGCTCTACGCAGATAATCCCACTGCCCATGTATTATAAGTAAATCAAGGGGATTAGTACTTGCCTTCCAGTGCCTTTTTAATCTCACCTGCATAATACGACCCCAGAGCACTTGATACACGCTGACCTGCCCGTTGCAACAGCCACCTGCATGTCTGTAACATCACCTTGAGTCGTGATGCCCTGATTTGAGCACGGCAGAACCCCACTTCTGCACGCCACGACGGGATGCTGATGATTGCCACCCTGTGAATACGCCTAGCGAGTACGAGTTTCTGCTGCTGATAGACTCATAGGCAGAACCTCAGAAATATGAAGAGCCAGCATGCTCTATCTTGACCCTATTTAAAACGGGACTGCGAGGGATTCCGAGGAGGCCGGCGAAGGCCGGCGAGGATCATCTATAAGGGAGGTTTGAGGTGCTCCGTTAGTCTGTAGGTATACGAGGCAGCAGAAAGCGTAAGTTTTATAGATATCAGCACTGCAAGTTGAGGAGTTCAGGCGTCCCAACCCACCTTACACTACTGCTATATGCTTCGGCTATCCACATACGACTGATCAATATAACCATGCGGGAGAGCCAGATGACAACGGCGCCTACCGACTGTGCCACATTCCAAGGTAGGTGCAGAACCTAGAAGCAAAAGCAAGATCCCTGACCCTCCCAGGTTGTGCTCTCAGGTACGATCGCGCCAGACCGAAAAAACCCTGCACAAACTGCTCCCGATCCAACCGGAAATGCCAGGGGTATGGCCTTAGACTGTCCTGGCCGCGTCCCAATGATCGCCGGCGGGCTGTGGTCTCCCAGTCGGCGCTGCCGTCCCCGTCACCTCCCACCGCCGGCTGGATCTCCGATGCACGATTCGTCCACACATCGAACTGGGATATTGAGTTGTATAACAGCTTGACAAGCTCTGTTCCGGTGCGCAACCTGTCTTTGATCGATGTCCCGGCTGCCTGGAACCCTTATAAGCTGGAGGCCCTTGACCAAGACCTGTTAGAGTACTGTGTGTTGTATAAAATCTAGCATAGCCGCTTGACCGGCTTAATCAGGGGACGGAGTGCTAACAGCTTCATGCGCCCCACCTGTAGTTTGCCGTGTAGCGTCCGCGTCCCTTCCTACTTTTGGCCATGATACCACCGCGCTCGGGAACATCCTGGTTCGAATCACCCTACAGGGGGAGACGGATGCGGCTGCCGCAGTGCTCCAAGCGCTGCTGGCCTTTTCTTCGCTCCATCGCTACGGTTTACAGTCCCAAGCTCTGGAGCTAAAAATCGCTGCACTGGGCAGCTTGGCAAAAGGATCAGCAGCGCCAAATCTGTGCGCGAAAGCGACCATGCAGCATACTGCCACGGGGATGATGCTTTGTTCGTTTGAGGGCCACCAGTCGTCTTCTACTTCAGGCCAATGGACGTCTTACCTTGGCGGTGTCAAGACGGTCCTCAACGCATCCTGTATCAAAACACTACGTCAGCTGGGCTCTGACGTGGCTGTCTTACTGGATTGGGTGTACTATCACGATGTTCTCGCTCGGTTTTCCCTGCTCCATCGGAAAAAAGAAGGGGCTCCAGAGCTCCCACCGACTCCAACAGACCTCATCTGTTCACAGGTTCGTACAAGGCAAAAAAAAAAAAAAAAAAAAAAAAAAAAAAAAAAAAAAAAAAAAAAAAAAAAAAAAAAAAGGCTACATGAACTGTTTGACTGACCTTTTCTGAATACTTCAGGTATCCGAATTACCACCGCCTATTTTTTCAATGCTGAATCTGCTGTCCCAAGTATGCGATACAGTATCTAGCGGCGTAAGCCCACCAGAAACTGGCGGTAACGTGGATGATTATAAGAGCTTTCTAGAAGTACTGGATTGGAGAGTCAGGAGCCTACCAATACCAAAAGTCCCCGATGATGACGATCATGCTTCAGATGATGCCACGTTGGTAATGCAACTATATCAGCTTGCTATCCTGTTGTTCCTCAACCGAAGTTTTGAAGGCCTGATTGACCAACCCATCCGAAGGCAACAGCACATTGACAACGCCTTCGCTATCCTCCCCCTATTGGGCTCCTGTAAACAGCAATTTCCAATTTTCGTCATTGGCTGTGAGGCGCGAACGGATGAGCAACGGGCCGTCGTCCTTGATGTTATCTCCCGGACGGAGAAGATGAACTCGTCGCGATCTTTGAACTATTGCAAGCGAATATTGCAGGCCGTTTGGGCCCAGGATGACCTTGCAAATGGGAATAACATTAGCTACCGGGATAAGTTGACCTCGGTAATGAGCCATTGTCAGATAGTTCCTAGTTTTGTATAACTAGTCACATTGTACAGTATATAGACTTTGACACAACGGCGCCTCCAGTAAATATATATAGGGCAAATAATTTACAAATACCGAATATGAACTGCTGCGGTATCTCAGAATACATAATAGGGCTTAAATGGTATTATCATACGATGTACCCATTGGGGGAAAGGGAGGGGTTTCTACTCCCGCACAGCCTGAAGGATCCTCAGCACGGGGATAAGCGGAATGGACTTCTATGAAACTAAAAGATGCGCCGAGCAAATTTTTCTCTCCGGATGACTGGACCTGCGGCGCTAAGCTCGGGTGGTTACTGATGTTGGCTTGTATTTACTGGGACCACTCGGTCAATCCAGAGGTAGAAATACCGCGCCCCTTCTTCGTCCTGGTAACCTTGGTGTAGATAGTCTGATGTTAAACGTCGAAATTTAAAAGCTTCCGGCACCCCATAACCTTTCAAGGGTTCCTAGACAATAATCAAAACCCATCACCTTCATTTTCAACATGGAGAATACATGTAATTCACGCCCCGTGCTCTCTGTTCTCATTGTGGGCTGCGGTCTTAGTGGGCTGGCATCCGCACTGGCTCTTGCTCAAGCTGGTCACCGGGTGACCGTTTTTGAGCGTAGTGTTAAGCTACAAGAAGTAACGTTATTCTTTTGACAAGTTGAAGTATCAAGCTTCTAACTCAGCGGAACAGATCGGTGCGGGAATACAGTTATCCCCCAATGCGACGCGTCTGCTTCAGCCCTGGGGTGTCTTCGAAGAGGTCCTTAAGTATGCTGACCAACCAGAGGCCGGGACCTTCCGCTCCTATCGAGGGGATGTGCTCTCTCAGTCACCACCTGTATCTCATCCGAATCTTGTGAGCGAGGCTCCTTACATCGTGATCCATCGTGCCGACCTCCTGAGAGCCTTGCTGTCGGGAAAAGAGAAGCATGGAATAGAGATCAAACTGAACAGCGAAGTGCAAGAGATTGACTTCAACAAGCCCTCCCTACGCCTTTCCACTGGCGATGTCTATGAAGGGGACCTGATCCTAGGCGCGGATGGGGAGAGGTCCCGTTGCCGGAGTCACCTACTGGGTCGCGCGGACCCTCCTTACAGTCCGGGCGATGTCGTTTACCGGATCTCGGTCCCTATAAAAGATATTACGGAAGACCATCTAGCTTGGGATCTAAAACGACGATCCAGCGTCAACTTTTGGATGGGACGGGGCGGACACGTGGTCTCGTACCTCATCCAGCACGATATGCTCAACATAGTTCTGGTCTACGCTGAGGGCGCAAGCGGTAGGGTTATGTATGGGCCACAACGAGCAGATTTAGAAGAGTTCCGGAGCAAGATCTCGGGCTGGGACCCAGTCCTCCACGAGCTTGTCAATGTGGAAGGGTCCGTTTGCACCAAGTGGACTTTGTTCCAGATCCACGAACCGGTCCAATGGCGCCATGAGAGTGGACGGTTCGTATTGATTGGTGATGCTGCGCATGCGATATTGCCATGTTTGTAAGTGTTGAATTATCTAGTCCCTCTCTCCATTCCGAAACTGGCTAACCCTTCTTCAGAGCACAGGGTGCCGCACAGGCCTTCGAGGACGCAGGCGTCCTGGGAGGAATATTCAGCCAGTGGGTGGGACGAGACCAGATCCCCGATGCTCTGCGGGTGTTTGAGGAGGTTCGCAAGCCACGGGCTTCGGATGTCCGACGTCGCACATTAGACCAGAAGGCCATGTTTGCCCTTGCCGATGGTGCGGACCAGGAAGAACGTGATGGAAAACTTCGTGCCGGTGCGGACTATGGGCTGTTTGAGTGGCTCTGGGGGTATGATGCCGCGGAGAGTGGTAGAGAGGCGTGGAAACAACACGAAGCTGGGATCGAAATTCGTCATCGCATCTAAGGGATAGCAGAGTTGCCCGCACTAGGTTATTTTATTTCGATTTCTTTCTTTTTTTTTTTTTGATATACGCGGAAATGTTGTAAACCACCAGTACATTTGATATCTCCTCGTAAAAGGAAAAAGTTGACAGTAGAGGGCCCACTCGTATCTACAAAACGGAGCATAATCCCTTGGATTCTTTACATGAGTTGATGGGGTCCCATTTTAGGGCATGGTGATTTCTTCTAGAGAGCTATCGATGTACAGTGCCAGAAGGGTGTGCTTACAAGGGCCTCCGAGGGGAGGTGGCTATACTCGTGCGGCGAAGATAAAGGATAATGGAAGTTGTAGAACAGTGGTCAACATTCAGTGACATGAATGTTAGAACTTAGGGCTTGCAGAATATGACAATAATAATAGTGCAACAACAATACTGGGCATAATACCAAGACTCGGCATTAACACAGTAACATAAGCTAAGACATCACACTAACTAACTAGTAGTATTTGTGTAGCAGCGATAAGGGTAAAAACGGACAAGCGGAAGACTCGAAAGGTTGGGGCGGTTCGCAAAGGCTGAGCTGAGTATCCGAAAAGCCGGCTCTTGGCACGAATCCTTCGAGGGCCGTGGAAAGCGGAATGACCTATTAAGGGACGGTTGATAGGCGTGTACGTGGGATTAACCCGGCCCAGAATTTGACCTCCAGCTGCCATACGACTTCCTCCATACTAATACGGGGTTGCAGCTGGAGTGGAAACCTGGGGCTGACTGGAAAACCTCACTAGTGGGGATGGAGGCGGCCCGTAGAGGAACCACTGCGGGAGGATTGCTGCGTAGGATGATGGAGTTGTACCGTAGGCTCTAGATAATTCGTCATGGGAGAACCAATCCTATGTCCGTGCTAAATTGTCAAATTTGTCTCGATACGAGATTTAATTGAAAGGGCGTAACCCTCTTGCATTAGCTTCGTCAACTGTAGCAAGCCAGGGGTTTGATAGGAAGAAGCAGCTGCAAGGTAGTGCATCGATTTGCACAAGAGCCGAGGTCTTCATTACAAGAACATCTTCTTTCTGGGTGGCTACTCCACTGTCTCTCCAGTCTTGTTTAGAAGTCTAGACCGTCTACTACTTGGCATAAGAAATATTTCTGTTTCCTGGGTATATATAGCAAATCTTGTGAGTCCTTCGATGTATGAATACCCATCGTAATATGATGGCAAGGGTGTTGCGTGTCCAATGAAAACCCGTGGAATTATGGCAGGAGTAGTCTAGTCTACCTGAAATAAGTTAGATGGAAGTTGGTTAATATTGGGGGATACGTTCTATCTAGGTGACTATAAATCAAACTATCAACAAAAGGGACGTGTAGGCGGGGCTAGCTGGCTTCGGCAAGATCGTGCGTTTTATAGGTGGTTTCCATTCGTATTTCGCTGTGCCTCCACTTCTTGGAGACTCTGCAGAACGACATCGTACAAGCGACCTGATCTGATAGACTCGTAGACCCGTGTGTTGTACAGTCCCATGCTCGGTGTAACACCGTCCGCTCTTACGGCCTCAGCCGACGCTAAGTGCGCCTCGCCCAGGAATGGGATGTTGAGTTCCTTCCGAATGAAGTGGTACATTCGCCGTGAGGCCTGGCCGATGTACGGCGTCGCATCAGGCGGGGCGTCGCTGTTCCGGCCCTCGATCTCTATGGTCCGCAGATCGAGAGCTTGGCACAGCGCCAGAAGGTGTGCTGAGGCGATCTGGGATAGCACATCTACGGCCTCGAGCGTATATCGAGCTGACACAAGCGCCATGGAATTGAGGGCCTGGTTGCCCATCTCGGCTGTCTGGACGTGCGATCCGACAGGGTTGGCCAAGAAGCCCAGCTCCGAAGTTAGGGCAGCAACCACGACATCAAGCCCCTTGAACAGGAACGAGTCGTTGGCATCGTCGGAGCACAAGTTGGGTGGTAGGCCCCAGCTGGTAGCCGGGTTGACCATCTCGGTGAACTGAGTGAAGAGCATGCGACCAATACTCTGGAGGCCCTGGCGCAGCTTCTCAACTGCTGACGTGACGGCACGCGCCTGGAAGTTGCCACCGTGGAGCACGCGGCCTGTCTCTGTGTCGATTAGCGGGTTGTCTGTCACCGAGTTGAGCTCGACCGTTAGTTGGTCGTATGCCAAACCAAAGTCCTCCAGCACAGGGCCGATCCACTGACTGGCGGTGCGCAGCGAGTAGCGATCCTGTCGCAAGGTCGCCACGTTCCGGCTGTCATGCCGGTTGAGCAGCTGTGACCCGGCCAGAAACGCCTTGATATTTCGCGCACTGTCTACCTGCCCGGGGTGTGGGCGCACTCGCGCGATGAAGGGCTCGAAACTCTCGTCGCTGCCCCGTAGCGCTTCGACACTCATGGCCGTCAGCACCTGTGACAGCGCTGCAAGGTTGAGGGACTCATGCGCTGCAAGAGCGGCTACTCCGGCTGATACGGCCGTGCCGTTGACAATTGCAAGGCCCTCCTTGGCATGCAAGCTGATGGGTGCTATACCGGCTTCCGAGAGGGCGATGTCGGCCCTGGTCACTCTTCTAGTCCCCTCGAGGTCTCGTGGGCCACTGAAAGCCGTAGCGGATGTCTTGCCTTGCATCAGGGCACCAATCCACGCGAGCGCGCTGAGGTCACCCGAGGCTGAGATGCTCCCACGCACGGGGATGCGTGGTACGACATCCTTATTCAAGAGGTTCATCAGAGATTCCGCGATGTCGACCCGGATGCCTGACGCACCGCCCGCTAGGGAGTTCAGACGGATAAGCATGGACGCCCTCGCCCACGACTCTGGCATGCAGGTAGCGGCGAGAGGGTCGTTGAGGGGAAGCGAATTTCGCACAGGGGCGTGTTGTTGATTTTGTTGTCCATTCAGCTTGCCATTGCTGGGATGGACCTCACCATTGGAATGGCCATTGCTTTGGCTTGAGTGGCCATTGTCTTGGCTAGAGTGGCCGTTTCTCTGTTCTGGGTGGCCGTTACTATGGCCAGAGTGACCATTGCTTTGGCTAGAGTGGCCGTTGCTTTGGCTAGAATGGCCATTGCCTTGGGTAGAGTTGCCGTTGCTTTGGCTTGAATGCGCATTTCTGCTCAAAGCCAGCTGCTGCTTGCCATCTGCGATGATTCCGCATGTCAAGTGACTAATTAGGCTCTGCTGGACCCTCTCAACATCGCTGGATCTTGCGTCGGCGCTGCCACCAAACCCCGTGTTGACGCCATAGATAATTTCACCCTGGGCAATCTTCTCGGGGATGACCTTGCTGCACGCTTCAATGGCATCGATGGATGCCGCGGTGAGCTCCACGTGTGCTAGGTGTCTCGAGACTTCTACCACATCAGCGATGGTCAGGTCCCCCCCGCTGACGGCCAGCGGCGCCTTGCCCGAGGAAGAAGCATCGCGCCACTGTGAAAGGACTAAATCCGTGAACATGCGTGGTGGAGTGGCCATGGTGATCTAGAAGGAGGTGTGCAGTCAAAAACTAAAGAATGAAGAGGTATTGATGAAAGCACCCGCTGTTCTACATTCTTCCCACTTGAAGGCAGCGATTCGTGGTTCTTATAAAGAGAGACACTAGCTGGCGAGAAGTGCCTGCATCCCTATCAGCATCAGCCGTACCAAAGCAACCTAGGCAGCTAGGTTACGACTCCTTCTACATTACACGCTACAACTAGCGAGCGCTACGGTAAGCACGTACATGAGTCTATTGAGCCGTAGCCATTGGATATCCACCCACTTTCACCATGTAGGGGTTTCTTGCAACCTTCATTAGACACCCGTAAGAAATACAATAAGTGTGCAACCTACATATCCGAGCGTTATACAAAAAGTTTACATGATTAACCCACAAAACTACTTGATGATGTAGATCCGTACTGCATTATGCAGGTGCAATAAAGCTTATGCGGGTGAGACAAAACATGCACTGCAGGGCAACTATGCATCCTTACTCTTATAGGTGGCCTTTTGTGAAGATATGTTCAAATGGAGAAGCAAGGGACAAGGGAAATACTCCTCAGGCCGTGGTCCTAAGAACACGAGGCTAGCTTGCTTCCTAAGCCCATTCTTCCAGCGGCTTCCTGGATGGTACGGATAATGCTAAATATCGATAGTTACCTCAACTATCCCTTGGCGTACCACATGCATATTCATCTGGATACGGGTTATCGGAGATATCAATACGGACGGCCGGGACCGCTAAAACTGTTTCCCTCGCGAAGACTAACCAAAGCTGAGATTCTTAGTTACCCCTCGGTGCTTGACCGGCCTCACCTGCATGATGTGATCGGCTAGAGGTACGCTTACGGAAGTTTCTGCAACTGTAAGTTTCTATATTGCACGGGGAAGTAGACCTAGCTTTGCCGGTGGAGGATCTTCAACTTGAGTGATATCGGGTGGGAATGACCCCTTGACATTTCTTTCTTCTCAATGCCCCGAAAAGCATCACAACTCTCAGGGCCATCTTTTATCTTTGATGTTTGTTGCCAGCATGCACCCTATCGAAAGTCTGTATTACCCCTATTTGGGTCTCTTTCTCCTCCTTTTTCTATGTAGCAGCTTCGTGGCGCTCGTTCAGTTCTTGAAGCCTACCGATTTGAAATGGTCGCCCGGGAAAAAAAGATGGGCAATGCCACCAGGGCCGCCAGGCGTACCAGTCTTGGGAAATTTGAGACAGATGATGGAAGCCCGCCGCGGAGCCCTTTCCTTCAATAAGTGGGTGAGTCTCAAACCCGTCTAGCAGGACATTGAGCCTTGACCTAAATATCCAACAGTTGGCCTCATTGGTACCGTACGGTGAAATGGTGACACTCCATATGGGCTCCAAGACGTGGGTTGTGCTGAACTCAGACCGCGCCGTTTCGGAAATCATAGCCAAGAGAGGGAAGATTACAAACGAGAGACCCCATATGCCTGTCGCGAGTGACCTTGTGAGCAATGGAAAGCGCACAGTGATCCGACAAGAAGAAGAATGGCGAGAGGGCCGCCGTGTGATGCATCAGTTGCTCAGCGGCTCCAACCTCAAGGTCTACGCCGGCATGCAGGAGCTCGAGAGCGTGGACATGCTGCGACGATATCTTCGGGAGCCCAACCTGTGGTTTGCTCACCATTTTCGCTACGCTACATCCGTGCTTTATAGAATTGTTATGGGTTACCCCTTGAACAAGACCACAGCAGAGCTGGACGCTTATCAGAGGGTAACGATCGAGTTTGTCACGACCATCAACCGGAGCTACGTGGATTTCTTCCCTTCAGTTAGCAAGCTCCCTCATTTCTTACAACCTTGGCGGCGTTTCTGGGCTGAGATGGGCTCGTTCCACCGCCATGTGTTCCAGGAATGGTGGAAGCCCGTCAAAGCCGCCGTGAGTAGCGGTTCGGCACCGCCTTCATTTGTCCGCGACGTTCTTCTTCATCCCGATATGAGGTTCTCCGGAGACGATGAAGAGGCCATGTATCTGGCCACATCTGTTATGGCAGCTGGCGGTGACAACACACGCATGACGCTGAACGTGTTCATAATGGCCATGGTCACGCGCCCCGAAGCCCAGGCCCGGGCACGCGAAGAGGTTGATCGAGTGTGCACGGATGGTGAATCCCTCCGACTTCCCCGGATGTCTGATCTACCTTCAATGCCCTACGTAGCCGCCATGATCAAAGAGGTTCTCCGCTGGCGGCCGACAGTCCCCATCGTTCCACCCCATCAACTTACCCAGGACTTGGAGTTCGATGAATACTTCATTCCGGCCGGTACAACCTTCTTGATCAACTCGATCGGGCTGTCGAAGGAGTTTGACAATGCCCATGAATTCCTGCCCGAGAGGTGGATTGCCGGTTCAGGAGCCGATAAGGTACCCAACTTCTGGGGATTTGGAGGTGGTCGTCGAATTTGTGTGGGCTGGAAAGTTGCGGAGCAAGCGTTGTTCATTGCATTTGCCCGTTTGCTTTATTGTTTCGAATTGAGTCCGGTCCGTTCACCTCTACACCCTAACCCTCTATTTGATTCAGAATGATAAGTGACTAACATATGAGACGTCTAGAACGGGCCTATTGATGACGAGAGGCTCAGCCACCAGGCCGTCAATGAGCCATTCCCTGTGAAGGCCACCGTTCGTAGTGCCGCGCATGCTTCACTAATCGAGGACGAAGCATCTAAGTACGAAGCTTCATTCTCTACATTCGGAGCCCAATGAGCCCATTTCAGCGTAACCTGGTACTCCACATTAAAAGGTTTGGCAAACAGAAAAGTTGGAGGACCAGAAAGCTTCGACTGGACGTCGGAACGCGAGAAGCGGCAACCTTTAAAATTATTCTTGATCACATAATCTTTCTTAGAACCTATCAAAGTGTCTAGTATGTGTGCTTCTAAAGAACTATATGACCTTGGGTGTGACGAAGATGTTTATCCTGAAAATAGATAGCTGTGCCAAATGCAACATTTACCCTGCTCCATGGGCCGCAAGAATCCGTTCTGGTCTGTTGCTACTGCTAACATAATGGTTGCCATGATTTCCCTCCACTTGTAGCCATTTGCTTTGTATGCAGCAGGAAAAGTATAGACTTGAAAGCCATGAAGTTCAACTTTATGGTTCGACCATCCCTAGAGTCACAATACGCCCATCCTAACAGCCTTAGCAACTAATATGAATCTTACCCGCTTTATGACCTTCGTGGAATCTTCCCGGTCTGTTGTGCCTTTTTGTCCTGTTAAAAAACGTGTCTCAACCTCGACATTTACCCAGTTCTTAGGCCTTTATACGAGGTTCTCGGCATATGTAGTGTCGCATAGAGAGATGTAGTTGAGGCCTCTGCACTTGTGGCAGTGCTGATTCTATATGAATGTGTCTTGCTGGTTGCTGTCACAATAGCTCATAATGGAGTTTTAGCAGGAGTGTACAAAGGTGGGCAGACTAGGTATTGAGGGAAGGATTGAGGAAGTCAGATAATGGCTTAAGCGACGGAATTGCGTCTTGTAGCGTTATTCTACACTTATCATAGCAGCAGCCTACAAATCGCTGCTATCTGAAGTATGGAAATCACCACGTAGGCCGACGAGGTCCCGGTACTGGAACATGCGATATTGATGCAGGAGGTCGATAATGCTACGGTAGCCAGCTGGTCACTGATTGAAGGAATGATTCAGAGTCGTGTATAACCATCTAAAGCTTTATTTTAGCCCATTCGAAGTTAATTTCAATATATATTTATCCCAGCTGTCATTTCACGCTTGTTCCATGGCTAAAGCGGGACTACATCATCGTCGACGACGCCGTGAAGGAGAATTCAATTAACAGATGCGGCACAAGGAGCTATTAATATGATGCTCAGACTTCTAATGCAGAGACCTCCTTTTCAACTGGACCCAGAAGTTATCAGACTTGTAACTTCATTCGGCGTTGCTACATGCGGACCGTTAATGCGAAAAAGAATGGTCGCAACACTGGGTTCAATTGATTCTGACGCGAGCTACTGGCAGATTCCACACCCATTATATATTATATAGCAAGAAAGCATGTTCCTGGAATCTGGGAATCTCGATATGAAACAATTATTTAACTTGATATGCATTACAGAAAGCCGTATGGGCCTAAACTTGACAGCCCAGCGTTATAATACTAACCGTGCATAATGTTTGTGTAGGATATAGTAAGTAGACTGTGGTACGGATTTTGTATAGTTGCAAGTGGACCATCCTGTAATAGGAAGCCCAATCGTGGCCACACTGTTCGGGCAACACGTATTAAGGCATTTGATTGATGTGATGGATGTGGGTTCCAGGCGATGACAGGAACCGAAAAGCCAGGTGAGGAGTAATCTCCAGCCCAAACCAACAATAGTTGAGTCCAGCTCAAGCCTAGTAATCTGCATGCTTAGCAGCTAAAGATAATTTAGAGGCGGATTGAACTTGTTCACAAGCTATAATCATTGCCTTTGCTATGGCGGTAATTGGTCTTAGCGCAGGCCGTTCCTCCGCTGCTTTCTCAACGAAGTCGTTAAGCCAGGACACCAGAATGAAATCCTCCTCAAGCTCATCGCACCTGTGGGATCCGATAATATCCGCACAAAGGATAAAGAACGGGATAAATTGGTGCAGTAGTATGAGGCTATGGGGAAAAGGTTGTGGTTAGCAAGAGAAAGAGAGGCAATTTCATTGGATATACCTAATACCCCAGCACCCATACGGTTCCGCTCTCATCAGAGACCGAAACATTCTTAAAGACTTCCTTGCAACATCGACAGTGTGCCTTGGCAAAAATTGGCTGTTTTGGTTGCATTTCTTGGATTGCGTGAAGACGATGAGCATCTTGTAGCTGCTGAATAAAATGTCTACGCTGAACCAGGTATCAATATGATTTGTGGCAGTGCTGACCAGTTCCTCCTTCATTATGTTAGATGATAGGCTTCTATTGCCCAGAAACTAGAGGGTGTTGACAACTTACTGCGTTCCAGTCTGACATAATCTCCTGGACTTCGGCAATGAGGCCATCGAGCGCCTGATCGTATACATCTGTATCCTGAGACATCTCACCATCCGCTAAATCCAAGTACTTCAATAAAGTTAGGGTGAGACGCATCGATGCCAGGAAATGGATTTGGATAAAGCGAGTGGAGGAATCATCAATACCAGTAATGGTAGGATCAGGGAAGTTCACCGTCCATGACCCACCGGGTATGAGTGCCGGTTTGCCAAATGATAGACGGAATAGACAATCCACTCTCAGAAGATGCCAAAATTCGAATCGCTTTCGATTCTTTTCCACCTCACTTTCCCTATCGCTATGCGACTCAACTCGAGAATTTTGTCCGTCCGGCGGTTCATCAACCGAGAAGTATCCCAGAGACCGAGCAATATTACAGGCATGGCCAAAGATTTTCCAGGACATTTCGCTATTACACCCCTCGAGTGTCATTGATACCTAGCGGGAAATTGTCAGTCTTGGACTCCATCTAGTGGATTTTTCTATGCTAATACCCACCATAACAAAAGCTGCAAACATGTCCGCGACGGTGTTTTCGAGGTGAGATAGCCAGTCATCTATCAACATCATAGTACTCCGATAAAGATGTTGTATGATTTTACCTCTTCCAGGGAAGTATTGGGGTCCTGACATGAGTCCTTGAAGGAGGATGTTGTAGTAAATAATCTGCGATGTGCTGTCCAGATGAACGTGTGGTATTTCCAACAGATCAGGGATAGACATGACGAAACTCTTCTCGAGAGGAACTCGAAACCCCTCGAACTGGTAGAATTCGTAGTATGCTAGCCACCTCAATCAGCGAAATGTTGGTATGCCAGTTGTTGAATGATATGCACTTTTTATCCAATTCTTTGCCATGTCTTTAGGGATAGTGGGAGGGTCTAGATCCTCGATTTCTCGTGTACTTTCCTGGTATTCCACTTCCGCCATGGCAGCTTCTATCGCTTTCACACAGGTTTCATTTCCAAAAAGGCGGGACTCCACATTTCGCAGGTGACAGAACACATTAGAGGAAAGCACTAATCGGGCCCGATCATCTTTGATCCCGTTCAGCATGCTGTGCACCACCGGTTGTGTGTTCGGGGTTTGAGCCTGGATACTGTGTGGCAGGTCGATGCTTGCCGCCCTAGCTTGAGGCATGTCCGATGAAATGGACATTGAACAAGATACATCGCCAGGACCTTCACTATCTGGACTAATCTTACAGTGGTCCTCTAGGCGTTCAAGACGTCTAAGTATGTCCAGCAGTAGGTCTTTTTCTGAGGGATTACTAGGACATCATATTATGAGCGGCGGGAAGTTGCATGAATCCCATTTGTAGTTATAGTATATATACCTTTGCTTCTTTGCCCGAGCTTTTCGAGGTACATAGAGGCATTCCGCGTCGATGGCTTCACATTTATCACATCGAGGTTGGCCCCTATTGCAGCGAATCTAGTATCCCTTGCGTTATTCTTGGGGGATCGTTCTTCAGAGGAATTCTCCTGACAAATACCTTTTTGGATTGGCAGCGAGTACACTGAGGTTATACCCCGGACTAGTAGTAAGAATGTCATTGGAACTGAATAAAGTGAGGCTCTTCTTAGCTTACCGATATGTGCTTCGGGGGCTTCCGGGCGCTCATTGTTGGGGAACTTGCGGGTAAGGATTTAGAATGAACGGGGTGTCGCAAAGTCCGAAATCCCGGAGGGAATGGCACGCCTGACTCGAGCCCTTCCAGATCTGAACTAACTGTTTTCAAAAATCAGATGATGTTTTGACCTCTCTGACCAATTAGCATTTACCGATTAGATAATAATCGGGGCTCAGCCCCAGTCCCGTGATCAAAGCCACCTGATGCTGTGGCTGTTGCCTGTCCGGACTTTGAGCAAATCCCGAATACCCGGACGCTAACGTTCCAGGATCCACATATCATTTTATATTTTATTTTTAATCATTTACCCCCACCACTTGGTCTGGAGTTCCATATTACCTGTGAAGATTAATTCCAAAAGTGGCAACGAACCAAAACAGCCATGAGCCTTTTGATTGTAGGAGAATAGGAATCCTCCTTACTTGAGAGGATTCTTACCCAGGTCGTGCTCGTATTAAACCAAGTCATCATTTGCTTGGACCCTCGGACCCGCTTCTTCTAATCATTCCTCACCTATAAATGACCCGATCCCTGAATAATAACTATGATTCGATTCCTTCTCTTGACAACGTCTGTAAGACGGATTCAGCGCCATGAGTCATTTGTCGGATGGGAATTTGACCGAGACACCACCTCATGAACCCGGAGAGCGCCATGTGCCTTCTCCAACGGCAAAGGACGCGTCGGAGAGCATCGTTGTGAACTCGGATAGCATAGGCGATAAGGGTGAAAGCAAAGATGGAAGCAAAAACGCTGCAGAAACTGAACAGGCTGCCTCTTTGGCCAACTACTTTGTACGTGAATAATCCCATTCAGGGGGAAAAAATAAATAAAAAAAAAGTATCTTGCTCAACCGCTCACTGGTCTACAGCGAGTCCTTTCCTATACAAATGCCAGGGATCGCGTCATGCTTGGAATAGCGTTGATATGCTCCATCGGATCCGGAGTGGTTTGTCTCTCTCTCCCAAAGAAACCGAAATAGGTTGGAGCCTGATGGCGGTTGTATATTAGCCACTGCCCCTCATGAACATCGTATTTGGTAAAATGGTGGGGGAGTTCAACGGATATTTTATTCCCGGCAGATCGGTCACAGAAGCACAATTCAAATCATCCGTGAGCAAACTGAGGCAAGTTACCCAGGCCATGGAAAATTAACCCTGGTTCGTTCCGGAGCTAATGTACGAAGTTAGCTTGTATATTGTTTACCTCTTCATCGCCAAGTTCGCTTTAACATATGTCTCCATGGTATGCCCAGCGATGGAAATTACTCGAAAACAATATGCTCAACAATCATAGCTCTGTTTCCGTGTCATCGGTCTTCGAGTTTCAGCTGCCTTGCGGATGAAATACATGCAGTCACTTTTCACCCAGCCAATTACTACGCTCGACCAAGTGTCAGTGGGCACGGTCACAAATACCATCACGACGCTCTCCAATTCGATTCAGCAAAGCATTTCCGATAAGCTCGCAATTCTGTTCCAGTCTCTGGCTCTCCTGGTGGCGGCATATATAATCGCTTTTAGGTACTCATGGGCGTTGACTCTTGTTACCAGCGCTTCTCTCTTGTTTATCCTTGTCGCCTGTAGCATTACGATCCCAATTATCACGAAGGCTCAGCAGAAGGTCGACAAAGCCGATGAAAAGCATTCGTCGGCAGCAGCAGAAGTGTTCGGCTCTATTCGAACGGTTGTTTCCCTCGGGGCTGAGGAGCCTCTCAGGAAGAAATATGCCGCCTGGGTTGAAGAATCACAGAAGTGTGGGCAAGGCATGTCCACTGTCATGGGAGCTCATTTTGCTCTCATGTTCTTCGCAATGTACTCAAGCTTTTCGTTAGCATTCTGGGCTGGGCTAAAGTTCTTCCGGGAAGGCCATATCGCTAATATCAACACCGTCATCACGTGCGTACACGACTGTAGCCTCGTTATTTGTATCTGCTGATTGTCTTCACAGCGTGTTCTTCTCTATCATGATTGCAGTTACTGTCCTGGGCAATATTGCGGCGCCATTGATCCTCGTCTCTAAGGCCGCCAGCGCTGCGACTTCGTTTTTCGAGATGATAGACAGCGAGGGGATTGAGCTTGGCGGCCTCCGTGACCCTGCTGTTTCCGCTCATGTCGACCTTGTTTTCCAAGATGTTCATTTTACATATCCTACACGGCCAGATACTGCAGTTCTGAAGGGCTTCAATGCTCGATTCGAAAAAGGCAAGACCACAGCATTGGTTGGTCCGTCAGGCTCGGGTAAGAGTACAATCGTGGCTCTAGTTGAACGATGGTATCAACTAGGAGTGAGAGAGGAGGACCATCGCCGAGGGGCCATCTCCGTGGGCGAATGCAATATCAATAGCCTGGATATAAAATGGTGGAGATCGCAGATTGGACTCGTTCAGCAAGAACCCTTCCTTTTTAACGATACGATTTTAAATAATATCTCGTTCGGTCTCATTGGAACGAAATGGGAAAAGGAAACTGAAGCGGTGAAGAGAGAGATGGTGGAGAAGGCCTGTAAAGAGGCCTTTGCGGACGAATTCATCAACCGCCTGCCAAAGGTATGTTGGATTGTTTCGGTTTCATCCCTCTGCTTCTAATATCCATAGGGCTACTCCACTATCGTGGGCGAAAATGGCGTCAAATTGAGTGGTGGTCAAAGACAGCGTCTTGCAATTGCTCGAAGCATTGTGAAACAACCCACCATTTTGATTCTAGACGAAGCAACAAGCGCAATCGATGTTCGCGGCGAGAAGATCGTGCAAGCCGCTCTTGATCAAGTTTCGAAAAATCGCACCACCATCGTAATTGCTCACCGACTATCTACGATTCGACGCGCAGACCACATCGTTGTAATGAAAGGAGGTGTCAATGTCGAGCAAGGAACACATGAAGAGCTCTTGGTAGTGGAAAAGGGTGTTTATCATGGCCTAGTCCATGCTCAAAAACTTGAGCTCTTGGCAGAAGACGAAACCAATGAGAGTGAGATCACTCATGAACTGAAGGAAGAGGTCCAGTTGGCCCATTTTACTCACGATGACAAACCACACATGAAGGAGGAAGATAAGAAAGACAAACATCGGGGGTTCTTTACTAGCGTTGGCCTGATTCTGTATGAGCAACGTGCTAATTGGCCATTTTACCTAACGACTACAATTGGTGCAGTCGGTGCAGGAGGTAAGGTTCCGAGATTCGATACACAGCAATTCAATAACTGACAAGATACTACTGGAAGCTGCTTTTCCACTTCAGAGTTGGCTCTTTGCGCAACTTATTCACGTATTCCAATATACTGGTCAACAGCTGGCTGACGCTGCCAACTTCTGGGCTTTGATGTTCTTCATCCTTGCTCTAGGGGTCGCTCTTTGCTACAGCATTGTAGGTTACTCCGCTAATTCGCTCTCAACGGTATGACTCTGGAATACATATTTGCATAGCTAGTGAGCGCTAACACGGGGTATAGAGGATTGCTTCATCCTGCAGGAAGGAGTATTTCCAGAGCATATTGGAAAAACCCATACCATTCTACGACATGAATGAGAATTCTTCTGGGTCTTTGGTTTCTCGCCTGGCGACCGACCCAAAGCAGGTTCAAGATTTACTTGGATTCAATGGCGTATTCCCAGTTATCTCCATATTCAGCATGGTTGGTTGTATTGCCATTGCGTTCTCGTTCGGTTGGAAACTCAGCCTTGTGGCTGTGTTTGCAGCCTTGCCATGCACCTTCCTAGCCGCCTTTATGCGTATCAGATATGAATTACAGTTTGAGGCAATGAACGCAGAAGTGTATTCTGGTAGCTCACAGTTTGCAGCAGAAGCCATCGAGGCTTTTCGAACAGTATCAGCCCTAACGATGGAAGACGCGATCCTTGATCGCTATGCGTATCTCTTGCGACAGCAACAAAGCAGAGCATTCAGGAAAGCATGGTATGCGACGCTGATATTTGCTTTCTCTGATAGTGTCGAGCTGTGTGCAATGGCCCTAACCTTCTGGTATGAATTTCCTAGGTAAATATGTCTATTGAATACTCAATTGCTTCTTTAGGTACGGTGGTCAACTGCTTGCATCTAAAGAGTACCAACCAACCTCATTCTTTGTCATTTACATGGCCATCATACAAGGAGGACAAGCGGCCGGTCAATTCCTTAGTTTTGGACCGAACATGGCACAAGCCACTGCGTCGGCTAACCGAGTAATGAACCTACGAAGCTCAGCTACGAAGGAAACCGCCAGCACGGGCCAGAAACAACTTTCCCATTTTACTTCACAATTCGGAGCCAGCGTCGAATTCTGTGACATTGCTTTTAAATACGCATCTCAAGATTTCCCTCTTTTTACAGGGCTTAATGTTACTATTGAAAGCGGGCAGTTTGTCGCCTTCGTTGGACCTTCTGGCTGCGGAAAAACAACTGTAATATCCCTGCTAGAACGGTTCTATGACCCATTTCAAGGCACGATATCCCTGAATGGACAGGATATCCGCTCTACTGAAGTATCATCCTACCGCAGAGCGTTATCCCTAGTGGCCCAAGAGCCAAGACTCTTTGAGGGAACAATCCGTGATAATATCACTCTTGGGCTGGATACATCTCACTTCACTGAGGATGAGATAGTTCAAGCTTGCAAAGATGCTGAGATACATGACTTTATCACGTCGCTTCCCGAGGGCTATTCTACCGAGCTAGGAATTAAAGCACAGACAGCTCTCAGTGGAGGCCAGAAGCAGCGGTTATGCATTGCACGTGCACTACTACGAAAACCATCATTGCTTCTTTTAGATGAAGCAACTTCGAGCCTGGATTCGCAATCAGAAAAGGTAGTACAAACGGCTCTCGAGCGTCTGGCAGGAAGGAGAAGTATGACCATTGTCGCGGTCGCACACAGACTTGCCACTATTCAGAAAGCGGATACGATCTTTGTCTTCGGTGAAAGACAGGTTGGCTATGGATCACGAATTGTGGAACAGGGAACACATCAGGAATTACTTCGAACTAAAGGAACATACTGGCAGATGGTTAGTATCGGATATTTCTCCCCACGATGATTCACTTCTAATTCCAGTTTGCTAATGTTGTTATAGTGCCAGGAACATGCCCTAGATAGGTGAAACCTTACCATTTCTCTGGATCTCCTATTATTAGCCATATCGAACCATAATGTAATTGTATTGTCATCTCTCCCTGTGGAAGGGTCGGTCCACTGCTCTGCGATTTAAGATGCAGCACATACCTGGACCGGCATGATTATAGAATATTCAATATCACTACTCTGTATGACTCAAGTTCCTCAAAGTTGACATATGGTATACTGAATAGGGGTAAAACGCTTATCAAAGGGACTTAAAGAAGCAGCTTGTACTGCCTAGAAGTAATTAATGTCCTTTAGAGATCTGGGATATTTATTCAAGATAAGTCTTTGAAAGCGACTGAACAATGTTATTTCTGGTCAGATAAAGATGATATTAAACATTTTTGATTAAATCTATTAAAATATTCTGAGTACGCCAAAATTATATTCTCCGGCGTTCAATCATATCCTGTTAGAAGCTGACGTTTCTTACAGGAGCTGACAGTTATTCCACGCCAGGACTTGGTGCCTTGTACTACGAAGAGCAAATGCATAGTGGAAGTCTCTTCTTCCATATATAGAGCCCACCAATGTTATGGTAGATATTCAGGTTGCCTTCTCCTTGCAGGTTAGTAAATACCGGGGATCATCCTCCAACGCACCCGACGACAGTACTCATCCCAGTCCTTTCCATATTTCGCAGCACACTTTGCTTCATCGCGATGACATCGATGGATCTCTATCCCTGCGACCAAAATTGCCTCAGTGTAAGGGAAGATCCCACCCCAGCCACAAGCAGCACTGATAGCTAGGGAGTATAGAACGCTTCCTGTATAATTTGCGTGGCGAGCCAATCCCCACCATCCTATGGAACACAAGTCGTTAGTTCTCCTCACTTATGACCCTATATCGAGTGTCACTTAATAGATCACTAGACTTACCAGAACATAGGAGCATGGAATGCCGTGCTTTCCCATCTGCAGTTTGATATAACGCTCTAATTCCTTCGGCCTTCTTGCCCCAAATTCGACACTCTCCGCCTGTTTGACGGAACTTCATTCTCTGGTAATCCGCAAAGAAGCGGATCAACCAGCCAACAAAAAAGAGTAATATGACACTGGTAAGTCCAATATTAGAGAGTTCTTCAGGGTGTTTGGCCAAGTACTGTGTTTGTACAGTCCAAAGCACGGGCATCATGCCCGAGAACCCATAGATGTTGTAAAAGCCGAAAGACTCGTACATGCCGTCCAAGGTATGAAAAAACCTGATTCAGTTAGCTTATATAAAACCTCTAAGCCCGATATAACCGAAGTCTATCGTACCATAACTCATTGACAAAGAAATCCACCACAACCCACCCACGCATTATGACCACTGCCACCATGGTTTTCGTCAAGAACCCGTGGTATTGGTATTGGTAGGCGGCGAAGGATAGATCACTGCAAAGATTTATCTTATAAACGGCAGTTCTCATAATCATTGTATAAAAATTGGGGAGTTGAGCATTTACATCAGCGTCCAGGCTAGAATTCCTCCCGTCCGGGTAGAGAAAAACTGCCTCCAATCCCACATCTTCCCGATGCGAGGATGAAGCTCACCACCTTCGAAGATGTCGTACCAAAACGATCCTAGAGTATTTCATTAGCGAAACATGAAATAACTGGCGTTCTAGCGAGGTCTTACCTGTAATGAATGTCTCGGCCTCGTTGTCTGGCAGGATTTGAGCCTTGATGTGGAACAGTGCAACGGCGATCACGCAGAAGACATTAGTGGTCCAGATTAGCCCTCCCCAGTTCTTAGCTATCCATGCAGGATCAATAATTCCGAAGGAACTCCCCACAGCCCATAATGCAATGGTTGCGCCCCACGCCGCTAGGCCGTTCAGTTTATATTCCAACCTCCTGCCAGCCGGTGTGATAGGGCCAAGCGCTTTGCTCCCAGGTAGGTAGACATATAGAATTGCCTGGATAGCAAGCCAGGTGGTATAACCCAGAATGGCATTCAAGCTTGAACGAGGAAGGCGAATGGCAAAGAACTGGACGGGACCTTCTGAATAAGCAGCTCTAGCCGCAGTAACTATCGAGGTGTCAAAGTAATGATAGGCTATCCAGTAGTAAATCACAACAAGAGGGCTAGTTGTACACAAGACGAAACTGATTATCTCAGTGAACCAAGACAGTTTCAAATGATGGTGCTTAGCATCTCCATTATGAGGAGAGGATTTTCGTGCACTAGAAGAGCTTCGCGTTTTTTTAGTGTCCATCGTTCTTATGCCTGTCGGGATATGGTGGGAAAAGATATCCAAGAACTGAACAAGCTATGGAAAAGAGCGATTGAAGGTAGGACGGATAGCGTGCGGAAATAGTTTTCGATATTCTCAAAGCATACCCTACGCCTAGGGGCCAGTATTCGCATGCAAGGGGTTCGTTTTACTGAATAATTCAAATCCCGTAGTTACTTGGCACTTCATGAGAAATCTCACTGAGAGTCTGCTCCGCTTGCCAGATCTCTCCGAAGCACTGGCCTTTACAATTTATTTTCCTGTCCTTTTCTTTCTTTCTTTCTTTTTCACATGAACACCCCATATGGTTGAAAAATTACTAGTTGTCATGTAATTTGCAGAGCAGCTAGCCCTCAGAGAGGTAAGGAACTCCGGTAGCTGAAGGAGATGGCTGACCCCTTGATACATATCGTTATTAGGGGTGCCTCTAAATCAACGTTCTCCCTAAGGTATCAAGCTGGCGTCGCTGATATTAAAGTTAAATAGCTAGCATCCATGCAATTAAGGAGGGCGTCTGATGATATGTACACAGGTGGATTAAACTATTATATATCCCCAGAAAGTGATTTACTTACGTATACATAGTGATATATCACATTGTCACAGCACAAATGCCACAAAGAAATATCCACAGAGGCCTGCCATAGTGTTGGAGTAAACCGTTAGACAGATAGACAAATGCTGCTATCCATTAAAGTAGATCATATAGATCATACGGCGAGCGTAGAAAGCATCAGACCGCTTTCTTCCTCGTCCGTCTTCTTGTGCCGCCGTTGTCGAAGCCGATCTCGCATGCCCCTGGACATCAGTCGCTTAACCTTGACCTTGAGAACCCCGTATGCCAGCAAACGCCAGCATAGCATGGCAACAACACCGCCCAAGACCTCTAGCCACAGACTTTTCTGATCGATTTTATACAGCTGCAAGGCCTGCTCACCGGTTTCTATTAGGCATTTGCCGTTCACATCTCGCTGCTCCTCGGTGCAAGTAAATATCAAATCCCTCATGGTCAAGATAGAGACACTGGTTACTGCATACTTGTTTGGCGAGATGTAGTTGAACCACTGGAGCACTTTCGGCGGCTCCAAAGTCATGACGCCACCTAGAACGGTGAAAATAGCAAGTAGCGACGCCGCGCAGCTGACGGCCAAACTTATATGACCAAAAGCCAGATAAAACAGCATGCTTATAGACTCTCCGCTGTTTAGCGTGCAAAGAGCGCTTAGGAACAAGAAACCAAACATGTCTGCCTCGGGTGCTAGCTTTGCTGCGTATGCTAGCAACAGAGCAAATATTAGAGCCGAAAATGCTTCGAAAGGCAGTTCAAGGATTGTGTACTGCGCCACAAACGCTTCAGTATTGTATAGACCCTCTGATGTCTCGCGGTACATAACATTGACTTCTGGTGGGAAGGTAGCAACGTTCTGGAGCATACCTGGATACTAGGAATTAGTCTGCAAACCAGTTGGATAGCCCGGAAACCATGAATAAAGCCTACCAATGAAAGCCAGGGTCGAATACTGTTGAATAACACCCATGCGGGTTTGGACAGACATGTAGTCAGTTTTCATCGGTGCAGTAAAGAGTGCTAGCATCACACCCACTCCAGGAGCCTGGATTGATCGGGCCAGGATTGAAATTGGCTGGCGGAAAGTGTTCAACACAGCACGATGTAGAAGTATCGGGAGTGCTATGGCAAAGGAATGATGGCTGTGTGGTGCAGAATCTGGAGCTGATTCGGTACCGCCACAACCAGTGTTAGGTCGAGAACTGAGGGACTGTTTTCTTGAGTAGGATTCATGTGTTCTCCATGAATCAACTAGGGTTTCTTGCCGTTTCTTACAATCTTCACTGCTCCCTTCAATTCCACTGGATGTTGCAAGGTCCATGAAGTAGTCTGCAGGGTTCATTTCGTTGGAGCATAGATGTCCAATTGAATTAAAATATGAACACATGTCAGACCTTTTACCAGAGTACAAGGGAATTCCATGTGGTGAGAGAAGCAGGCAGTTGGAGAAGAGTGGCCACATCGATGATGTAGGCTGATGGACTGTTAGAATGACTGTGCAGCCATCTGCAGCCAGACTCTGTAACACTTCTAGAACAGCGAGTGCCATGAAGCTATCAAGCCCGGACGTAGGCTCATCTAAAATAAGAACCTGCGGCATTGTAAGGACTTCACATGCAATCGACAGTCGCCTTTTTTCTCCACCACTGATTCCTCTCATGATTGTAGACCCAACTAGACGTCTCGCACATGGTTCCAGACCGAACTTCGCAATGACTTCTGAAACACGTCCACGCTTTTCACTGTCTGTCATTGATGATGGCAACTTCAGTCGAGCAGCGAAGAGCAATGTCTCATCCACCGTAAGTGCCGGCATCAGACTGTCATCATCTTGGGCCACGAATGAAACCATCGATCTGATCTGGGCCTTCGGCAATTGTTTTCCATTATACAAAAATGATCCAGCACGGCACCAGTTGGAACCTGAACTCGGGGGAAGCCTTTCGGCCAGTGAAGACAACAAAGATGTTTTGCCACTCCCTGATGCTCCCATAATCACATTCAGTTGTCCTGGCTGGAATATTGTGGTAACTGGACCACAGATTCTGGATGTTATACTGGTTAGACCTTGACGCATTGTCTTATACCGTTTTACCTTTAGGACGTAGTCTTCTAGGCCAATGGTAACTGGATTGATTAAACAGGTGTGTCGTTGCCGAATATCCGCCTCCATTGAACTGGAGCTACATACCCTTTCCGGTGGATTAAGAGGTGGTCTTGGATGTTTAAAATGAAGAACAAAGGATCCCGACAAATGAAAAATACAAGTCATGAACCACAGAATCACAATGGGACGCCATATCCAGTCTTTCGGCATTCCCAAACTCTCCATGACAAAACGCCCAGTATACTGTTTACACCGCGGGTCGTGGGGGTCTGCCGAGAAAGGGCAGTCATACAGGTGGCCTTGATACGGGCCATGCACACCGATAAACTCATTTTCGCATAGAGCACCAAACGTATAGAAAGTATGAGTAATCCATTTGAGCCACCGAGTATAGGATGGGGTTTGGTCAGCCTGGATAAAGTATGCGGATGCTACCATCTGCAAGGTGAAAAAGAGATTCCCCATTAGGCCTGCTCCGTGAAAGCTCCTTGTAGTAGCCACGCAAACACCTGCAAATCCAATGGCGAGGTAGTGCGTTAGTAGCATGATGAGTAAATAGATGCAAACCTGTGAGGCCGAGCTGCTGTACCCGACCATTGGATAATAGATGGCTGTGAAGAGGAGGGGAAGACTCAGATCTTCCAGGAATAACCTGGATATTCTTCGGCTAAGCAAAAAGGCGGATGCGCTCAAGATCTCGTCTCGACGTTCGTGATCAAATAGGCGAATCTCGTCGATTAGACGGCATATCTCATGAACTAGAATCAAGTATCCGTATAGTCCAGTTGCGTCCCAGAGACTCCCTTCTCGCGACCTAATTCCACTCAAGCTGCCATCTAGCTGCCAAAAAGCCCAACCGTTGACCGCAGCCAAAGTTGCAACAGCACACCAAATTCCAGCTAGTGACTTCCAGTCTCTCCAACATAATTTTAGATTTCGCTGTATCATTACTTTGCATACTTTTGGATAACTTGGAGCTTTAGCGCCGAAGTCTCCGTAAACAGGTACGTTCTGGTGGGTTGACGGACAATAAGCTGTATTGGATGCCTCATGATTCATCCAGCATAGTTTCAGATGGTCTATTCGGGCACGGGAGTTTGACTTCGATACGTCTGAGCGCACGTCAACCGATGTGAGATCGAGGAGAAAGTCCGCCGGGTTCACGAATGGAGGCATTTCATATCCACAATCTTTGAAATACCGGCCTACCCTACTGGGCGATCCGCTATACATCAAGTGACCACCAGATAATAAGATGATGTTATCAAAGAGGCTCCATGCATCAGACCTTGGCGAATGCAGTGACATGACCACTGTCATACCGTTATCAGCTAGTCGCTTTAGAGTTTGAATAACCTGAAAGGCCGTCGTTGCATCCAGGCCTGCATACAACATCAGCGAATAGACCCTACTACTTGTTGGCGTACATCCATCATCTTACCAGTTGTTGGTTCATCGCAAAAGAGTACAGAGGTCGCCTTTAGTAGCTGGATCCCAATGCTGACTCTTCGCTTTTCACCCCCACTACATCCTTTATTCTGATTGTCTCCAATTCTGGTTTCGGCACAACTTTCGAGGCCTAGCTTCGAAATGATGTTATCGACAGAGGCGCCTGCAGAGCCCAAGCTCAGCTCTGAGGCATAGCTCAATACTTCACGGACGGTCAACATCGCGGGAAGGATATCTTGCTGGACCAGATAGGCACTCCGAAATGCCCCGATGCCTGCAGTCCCATTGTATGTGATATTGCCCGTCACACGTAGACGGCTGTTCTGTGTTCGGCCCGAGAGAACATTTAGGAGGGAGGTTTTTCCACAGCCACTGCCTCCAAGGATAACAGTCAACTGTGCAGGCGGTATATATGCTCGTATGTTATGGAGAATGAGTGATGGTTGCGGCGGTGCAGTCCTCCAAGCGCGTCGTATACCTTCGAAGGACGGGGGAGCGAGGGACACCGAAACATCGTGAGCCTCGATATGTACAGGATTGTGTCTCGAGTTGGCTGCGCCGGATGAGCTCAGATGGTCGAGATCATGTTGACGCGAATCACTATGTGACAACAATTCTTGGTGACTTCTTCGATTCATTGTTGTTAGGTCGCCTGCACAGCCAGCGGAGAACAAAGGCTGATCCGAACATGCTGATAGAGCAGGGGCTCTGATACCTTACCAAGAGAGAAGCGATGAGACATGGGACAGAAAGGCATGCTAACTCTCTTGGGAATGATGAAAGGGGTCATATTGATGCGTCCAGCCACATCCTTATTTATCGGATAGCAAGGGGCCTACGCAGGAAGGGGCGTAGCCTTTATGGGGACACACTGGCACTATAATCTAATAATAATTTCGTTCTCACATATCATATATACTCTTTCAGAAAGATAATTCCAAGTGAAACGGCCGCTCATACTACTAATTCCGAATCAGTCTATTTCGATGACACTAAGAAGTTAACCCCCCCCCGGTCGCGTTCAAAATATTGCTTTCTATGCAGCCCGCCCCTGGGCCAGATTAGGTCTTCCTCCGTTGTATTAAGCTTGAGATATAATGTATCCTTAGGTCTTCACTGGTCCCTCTCGTTTCCCTGCGAGATACTTTTCCGGGTCTGCGTAGGTGCCTCCTAATTGATCCCACAGAGTAAGAAACTGTCCGAAGTTTAGTTTCACGTTTTTATGATGCACGGTATGGAATTGGTCCCTATTATCGTCTAGAGTAATACTTGTTAGTGGAAAATGAGCAAGTCCTGTAGGTATGGGTGAGACACATACGCAGTAGAACAGTCCATATGTTTGTCGTTACAAATACAATAAGCTGTGCCTCACGAGACATTGGCCATAAAAAGCTATAGGCGTAAATGGGAAGACTCATGATATACGCCTCCAGAGGATTGAAGGCATAGGCGGAGAACGGCGTCGGGATAATATATCTTGTAAATGAACTGTCAGCTTCACAACAATCACCATGTATCCCAGAGTGTCTTACTGATGATGCTTTTTGTGCATGAGATTGAACAAGTACTGGGTATGTAATACTCGATGACACCAATACATGCAAGTATCGCTGAAGATAACAAAGAAAACAAATTGGCCAAATTCGTACCATAACGGTAGTCTTCCAGACCCGAAATCGTAAAGCTTCGCATATCCGCGAACTTGAGCAACGAAGATCGGGACAGTCAGAACATTTAAACCAAAAAGAGAGAATAAGGAATCATAGATCTCGTGGCGGATCTGGTTCTTATGATACTTGGGGTGCTTTTTCAATTCTTTGTCAAAATATAGATAGTGGCATACGGTCCCAAGTAGAAGGAAAAACACCGAGCTAGAAATCCTTTCCATTCATTCCGATTAGCTAAAACTCCTCAACGATGCCAGAGATACACAAACCATGTTATAATGAATATGCTTAGGCTTTGCCTGTAGATACTGTCCCTGCACCATAGCTGGGGATCTTCGATAGCGGAGCAGAAACTTGAACTCCGAAGGGTAGGACAGAGCTCTAATTGCAACGAGCTGCGAACAGAGCTATAGACGCTGTCCACGATGAGCGGATCTAAGTAGTTAAATATTAGGTCCATTTTGGTTTCATTGGTGTTTTTCCTCTGAAGTCAGAGAAATTATACATGTTTTAATACCTCAGAGGCTCCTCAGTATTCAGAGCCGGATAGTTGGGCTCATTAGAATGTATTATAATCGGCATTTGTCTGAATGACAATGAATAGAGTGTAGGCCTTCTTTTTTTTTGGGTAGATCTAAGGGGGAACCCAACCCAACCCGTCGGAACGCTGATTCTGCATCCAAAGCGCACTAGTAGTATGGGGCCTCTAGGGGTATCACACATAACTGGGTCTGGCGCAGGAATTCAAAGCCCGAATAATACCGTTGGCTTACATGGAACCGGTTCCATTCTAATAAATATTTATTTATTCCTCCTGACTGCCAGTGTCTTTAAGAAACTACTGAAGAATGTAATTATCCTGCAGAAAAAAAAGGTTCCGTTCTCTGCCGGGCAGGTCTTGGTGGATGATGATAATTTTAATCGTTCTGGGACATGCTAACCTTTGCAGTTCCACCAAAAAACGAAACCCTCGGACCTGTGCCCTGTGAGCTCTGTATACAAGCCGTAATCTTTGAGGCATGTAACACTATGCTAGATATACGCCCCCGGTGGGGCAACGCAACCAAACACACTTCTACATTTAGAGGCCTCCTGGTGGACTACGTTGGAGTGATTAACATGTAAAAGCCAAAGATTGACAATGTATGATTTCAAGCCTTTGACGAATGCCACTACTCTAGCCTTTTAGCGCTCTTCGCTATACCAGGACTTGTTCGCTAGTTATCATTTAATAGCATTTCCGAAGGATTGCGCTTAAAAACCGGTGTGGATAACTCCATTACCGCTTTATGCAAGGGACTAAAAACTTTCAACGGGGATCATTTGAGCTAATGGAAATGTCCAAACTAGTAATATTATTACAACTGAATGTCCTGTTGACTACTTCCAGACTCAACTAATCTCAGATTGAAGCTATGATGATGGTTTACACTGCCAACCATCGTTTAGGTGGTTATAGATGATAGAAAACCTAATAGTGCAATTGCATTAGTATTGCCCAAGTTTAACATCGGTTAGCCTCGCCTGGTTGGGAGCAAAGTTGCCATAGCCTGAGCGAGCTGTCTAGTAGTGCAAATGCCGTCTTTACAACAAAATAATTTAAGCGAAAGAGGTTTCCATGCTCCACACACAGCACTGCCTTGGATACGCGCGGAGGTTCTGGCAAGAAATCCAAATATTCTGCTCGGCCATCAATATCTGATATGTAACTAATAACTTGCTCGCCATGATATGAACCAATGTATAGCCCTAGCGCCTTGAACAAAGTACCGCGAAAGCTCTCGCATCGTGCAAGTATCCATGAGCATGCATAGAAGAACTTCATTCGGTGTTTTCGGGAGGCTTCCCAGGATCGTAATCTCGCCTCATACGAGCATTTATCAAAGATACAACCCTGGCGCTTATTTCGGATACGCATAAGGCAGTTGGCTAGTGATGCGGCACTCTCAATAGCACAGTTCGCCCCTTGCGCTAGGTTCGGAGTCATCTTTCATCATACCAGTTAGTCTTATAGCAATATCTGGACGAAGAACATACTAACTTTGTGTACGGAATCACCAATACACACAATATTCCCTGAGACCCAGTTCTCAGAAAGAAGTTCCTCGAGCCCAACATGGAGACAAGTTTTGGTGTTGTAATATAGATCTCTAAAGAGAACATTGCTAGAAATATGAACATTTAGGAATGGTCGGACGTGTTGATCGATTGATGCTTGGTCTTGTGCATAACGTGACAGGTGAAGATAAGGGGATGTTTCTTTCGCCTTGATTGACAAAAGCCAGTATATGCGGCCGTGTTTACCAACGTTAATTATAAAGGAGAAGCCGTTCCCATAAGTTCGATGCGCTTGTCCTGGGTGTAACTCGGATATAGGGTTTGAAATGCCGTAAATGCCGGAATATTCAGAGGTCAATACTAAAACCACGGTGAGTCAAGAACCGGCCCAGTATTAACCGGTGCAACATACTTAATGATCCATATTGGACACTGCCAAGCGTCCTAGATATATCCTGACGACGCCAGAGGACTTCCTTTCGCGTGACACTGTGGACTCCATCCGCGCCAACGACTATATTTCCAGTATACGAGGACCCATCGGTGCATTTCACCTTGACTCCCGACGAGCTTTGATCGAAATCAATTGCACGTTTATTGAACACCACGCGGCTCCTATCCCCAAGTAATTTATTGTATAGGATCTGTATTAAATCCCAACGGGCAATCACAACCGAGTCGTAGCCATGTCTAAATAAGCTCTTAGGGGTTCCGTGTCTGATTCAAGTACGCCCGAATACCTACCTCGTCGATGGAAGCTGCATCATATCCACTGTCTTGATCAGATAACCGTTGGCAAGCCAGGTTGAATGGCTTCTGATTGGCTGCGAAGCAGCTTCGATATCTTCCAACACTCCAAGCTGGCTCAGGACGCGCGCACCATTAGGGAGTAACGTAAGTGCATTGCCGGTGAAAGGTGCTGGCAGACCTTTTTGGGCTTCCAAAACGACGTAGTCAACCTTACGCCTTGAGAGAGCATTGGCGAGCGTCAAACCAGCAACAGAGAAACCGATGATAATAACCTCAAATCTTTCGAGTTCTTTGGCTGACAGGTTCTCCATGATTATCTCACGGTGAAGAGGCGAAGCGAGCCTTGTTTATCTTCACAACAGAGTCTAAGCACGAAGAAAGGGGAATACCGCAGAGTGGGGCGTGAAGTATTTGTGGAAAGGGGTCGGTTTCTTTCCGCAGTGTAAATGTTGAATATTGGTTACTCCGTGTCTCTTTCTTCTCTATTTTAGAATGATGCTCAGGCGTATCTGACGGGTTAGAGCGATCTAGACTTGGATTATTAGGGTCAAATTTGGATAAAGTTGGTGCTCTAAACGCCAAGCCTGGCTGAAATCTGTTGAGAACGCTCACTCATCGACTCAACGAGTAGAAGAAAAGCCGATTCACCCATCTATTACAGAATGGTGGAACTCAATCTCGCCGCAACCCCCTTGCAGGAGATCTCCGTCGCCGCGCATATATTTGGGTACCCAGCTCCACTATTCCTTACATACTGTATTAAATTTACTGCATAGTCGAACAGGAGATGAGGAATCTACCAGGTATACTAGATCTATCATGTAGGGTGCGTCGAATACGATGCATGTCCATTTTATACATTACAAGAGAGTGTGGAATGGAGGAGACTTCACTCTACTGTCGGTGAGGCCATCTTTAAAATACTAATATCTAATTTATTTTATTGATCCTCGAGGAACTAACTTGCTGTTATCATCCCAAACCGCTCCATATATCACGTTCCAGCAGATTTTGGTCACATTTCATAATGGAAATACATAACGCCATTGTTCAGAGAATCTCTGCACATGTGAAGCAATTCTATAATGACAAAACCCCATTCCACATATACCATGGCTCAACAAATTCGACACGCGCTTCTACGAAGCTTCGTTCCAATACTGTTGACACAAGCAGCCTCAATCGAGTGCTCATGATTGATCAAAAGAGAAAAGTTGCCTTGGTGGAGCCAAATGTTCCTATGGACATGCTGGTCAAAGCAACACTTCCATATAGAGTTATTCCACCCGTTGTCATGGAATTTCCTGGGATAACGGCGGGTGGAGGGTTCGCAGGAACAGGCGGCGAAAGCAGTTCCTACCGGCACAGCTTTTTTGATAGAACTATCAATTGGATCGAGATCGTAGTGGGGAACGGCGATATCATCACTGCTTCCGCAACGGAGAACTCTGACCTGTTTTTCGGAGCTGCATGCTCATTTGGAACCCTGGGTATAACCACCCTCCTCGAAATCCAGCTGCTAGAGCTCCCTGTCGAGCCAGCGGTAGAGCTGACATATTTTCCAATCTCGATGGGCGTCATTGAGGCTGTGCAAAAAATGGAGCATCTGACGGCCGATCCAACCTATCAGTACTTGGATGGCATTTTGTTCGCCAAGGAGAGAGGAGTTATCTGTGCTGGGTCAATCACAAGCGCTGCAGGCCACTACCCTGGACGAATGCAAACGTTTACTGGCCCGTCCGACCCTTGGTTTTATATGCACGCTGAGGAGATGGCCGCCGCTTCAGCCGCCGAAGAGGCTGGCCCAGTGAAAGATCTCATTCCAATTACTGACTACCTGTTTCGATACGATAGAGGCGGGTTCTGGGTTGGCAAATATGCGTTTGAGTATTTCCTATTTCCTCAAACCAAGTTTATGCGGTGGGCCTTGGATCACATCTCTCACACAAGGGTGATGTACCATGCCGTCCACAAGAGTGGTCTATTCCGCGAATACACAATTCAGGATGTTGCAGTTCCATATACCGGCGCGAAGGAGCTGGTTGATTTTGTGGATGAATCATTTGGGAAGTATCCGCTTTGGATTTGTCCGGTGCGCTCAACTACAGCTCACGTCTCCGGGTTAGTCGCAGAACCACGAAGCGAACCAGCTTCTGAGCTGGATGATTCTGGAATGATGCTCAGTGTCGGAGTCTATGGACCAGGCCCAAAGGGCAAGAAGTATCTCCGCTTTAACCATGAGCTCGAGAAACTAGTAAACAAACTTGGGGGCCAGAAGTGGCTGTATGCACGCACCTATTACACAGAAGAAGACTTCTGGTTAATATATGACCGCTCCACAAGAGATGAGTTACGAGAGAAATATCATGCAACATACCTACCAAATTTATACCAAAAAGTTCGAGCTGACCGTAAAGGGTCATCTGGTAACCTCATTCATCTATCATGGATGTCAAGGCTGCAGGAACGAATATGGCGGCAGTGGCCAATCTGTGGGCTTTACGGGCTCATGCATACATTCTGGAACAAGGAATATTTGTTAAATAAGAGCAAAAAGGAGCTTGTCTAGAGAAGTGTGGTTAATATAGCATGTTCGCAGGCGAAACATATTGGTTTTGCCAACTATCTCCCATACCCAAGCAAAAAACCAAGGGTTGTGCTAGACATTATACTCTTCTAGTTAACACCCTGAGATTCGTTTTTTCGAGTCAACGAAATTTCCTTTTATTCTTAACATTAGGCCGAGCGAGAGTTACGTTTAGTATATCACTCTATACATTGTCAATCAATAAAAGGAATTTTGTGGGCGCTATAAAACGGCTCTATAATGTATTATCTCTTTGGCTCTTCGTATGTAGTCTATATCTCCACGCCTACCCAATGCAATTTTGATAATTCCAAAGAAAATCCCTCATGAATGGCAGAAATAACCCAAATTTACTCAAAAATCGATGCCTTCATAGAGTTGGGCTGAATGTATTCCGAGGCATTTCGGAAACTGGTGAATCCCCACCGGATTTGAGCGGCCATAGCAATTTCGACATCGAGATCTTTAGCAAAGTGCCAAGCGAGACCAGTATCCCGCTGGAAAGCCCGTCCGACAAGGATCACGTCGAGATCATTTTCGTTGAGAACCTGGTCAGCCAGTGTACCGTTGTTAATCATGCCCACAGCAGCGACCAGTATTTTATCACCAACAGCCTTCTTAACAGCCGTCGCGAAAGGAACTTGAAAGGCGGCGCCTGACTTTACTTTTTGGGCGCTGTGCACACCACCGCTGCTGATATCAATCAAATCGACACAGCCCTGTTCAGCCAGAGCCGCTGCAAATCTGACTGTGTCGTCGACCTTCCATCCCTTCTCCTCGGGCATGCTGGTCTCCAGCCAGTCAGTGGCAGATACACGGAGGAAGACTGGGACGTTGGGGCCGACGGTATCCCTAGTCAGCCTGGCGATCTCCAGCGGCAGACGAATTCGATTCTCAAAGCTGCCACCGTATTCGTCGGTCCGCTTATTGGCTGAAGGGCTGAGGAAAGACGAAAGGAGGTATCCATGGGCATTATGAATTTCAACGAAATCAGCACCAGCAGCCAGAGCGCGCTTAATAGCAGCGATCCAAGCCTCCTTCAGCTCCTGAATGTCTTCCTTGGTCATCGCCTTGGGGATAATGTCGCCCGATGCGAATGGAATGGCGCTGGGGCTCTTCACATTGTCAACCCAGCCACCCACAGCATTGGTGGCGGTGACTCCACCGAGCCAAGGTGCCACCGTCGATGCTTTGCGCCCGGCGTGTGCCAGTTGAATGCCGATTTTCTGACCCTGGCTGTGTGCAAATTCAATGACCTGCTTGATCGGTGCAATCTGGGAATCCTTCCACAAACCAACGCAGCCTGGAGTGATACGGCCCTCGGGAACAACAGCAGTTGCTTCAATAATCATTAAACCAGATCCACGCTGAGCAATGCCACCATAATGGGCTAAGTGCCACGCAGTCATGTGGCCGTCATCGGCACTATATTGGCACATTGGTGCCAGCTGGAGAGACCTCATTAGGTACGTTTTGATAAGTCATCGGAGAGTACTTACCCCCAAACGGTTCTGGAATGTCAGCCCTCTAACTGTGAGAGGTCGGAACAGCTTGGGAATCGGCCTCCCGCTTGTCTGCGGGCTTCGAGCTGTGCCGGCAGGAGGTGATTGAGCGGGGGTAAAGTAGGAGATGCCCTCCGCGGGCTTGGTAGGGACATCGGGCCAATTCGTCATGGTTGAGACTGTGATATCCACTGTATTTTGATTTTACAAGAAAAAGAGAACTGGATACCTTTTTCCACAGACCACCAAGACAGGGAGAGAGATAGATACTAAATGATTATCGAACTCGCATGTCCTGTAGGATATATATGCCTTTGCATCGTTGCGGGTATTCCTGTTCTATTGCAAACTAGCTGACAAAACATCATGCACGAAAACAACTTATGTCTCCGAGTGATTACGAAAGAGAGGGCTGATACTGGGAGTCCCTCAGAGGGTTTTTGCGGACGTGATGCAATTCGGACAAGGGATGTGATTACCAAGTACACCACTCGGATTTGTCCGAATTCGGGGTCGGCGGTCTAATTTGCAGGGAAAAGTCTCCGAGTACCTGCTAGTTAGGCGGGATATGATTCGGGATCTCGCGTATGTGAAGCAAATGCCGTGATCCACATTTTATCCTTGAGCGGTCCGAGAATCATACCATGAGTCGAGGTGGAGCCGAACCGGTGGCGAGGGCGATCTCGATCTGGTACGGTCTACTTCCTTAACGACTTCCGAATTTACATTGATAATAACGATTGTTCAAGCTCGCTTGTCAAGTGGTCGCGGAAAGAGTTTCTCTACAGCAATCTTAAAATGTAACCGATGTGATTCGTAGCGAGAGACGGCAAATCATGGCGCAAACCAGAGTTTCTCGTCCGAGATCTGGAGCAAATTATGGAAGGCAAAAGTTAGTTATTGATTATATCCGGATGAAGAAGGCAGCTGTTAGACATACACTGTTACTTGAGAAGATGTTGCTCAGGCTGCTGTGTGCACTCAGCTCCTTCACCAATATCTTGCATTACATTTTGTTAGGGATCATTTGGGCTTGAGGTCTACTTTTCTCTCGGTATAGTCATAATATAATATCAGAAACAGGAATGGATTTCGCCACTGAGAGTAAGACGGCAGAAACTTCGGGTCTCATTTGTCCAGAATTTGTTGGAAAGCTATAAGCCTCTACCTTTCTAGATAGAAGAAGAAATCGTCACCAAGTGTCTTTCCTTCCATAATACCTGCGATGAGCTTGTCATTCACATAGCGGAAATGGTCGAACACTGGCCGATCGTCGTAAATCATAGTCGTTGACACCACTCCTCGATATACCATCTCCTTCAACTAATTCTCAGTTTAGTATCAGCGATAATGACTTGGTAAATGACCACATACAGTTGCAAAACCCCACTTGCCCCAACTAGTTCGCTCTCCATCCTTGTCAATAATCACTGGATCCACATCGTCGACGGACTTAAATGACTTGCCCACCCATCGAATCTCATTCAGGGTGTCTCCAACGTGGTGGCCCGTGTCAAAGAAACCCCCATTCCACTCGCCCAATACTTGATCTGGCCGGATGGGAGGGAGTTGGTCGAATATGGAGTTCAGCACAGCCGGTTCAACCGGCTTCGAGGCCTTGATCAAAGCGATGAACTGATCCTGTGCACTATGCAGATTTAGTTGTCATTGTCCTGTTTGAGAAAGCGAAGGAAGCATACGTCGACATGTCTTCGTCGTGTCAGTTGTTAGATTCTAACCTGGGATAGAATCATTCGATGGGTCGGAATTACTGCCTCTATATAATACCCAACATCGACACATATGACTAATCTAGTATTGAACGATTGGTATAGAAACTAATCGGGCTGCTAAACTAATCAAAAGAATGGCCCAGGCTGATCTGCCTTACGTCATAGCCCCTTGGGTCGTTTTCTGATCTTGCGTTGGCGCCACTCTGAAGTTAAGGGCAGATCCCGAACCAAAGATTTCCCGCGTCATGGAGGTCATGACGTAGGGGGGGTATGGGCTTCTCCTCTTCTTGCTCAAGCAGGCCACGTATATATGAGAGTATTGAAGCATCGGAGTCTCTAGTTTTGTAGCTATAGGCAACTAATTATCTAAACATATGCTGTTCTTCACCCCCTGAACGTACTAGACCATGCCTTCTGCTATCGTTACTGGTGCTACCGGTAGGAATTAAAGCCGCACTATAACCACCTTAATTTTCCGTATCTGATAAAGAGTCAACAGGCATAACAGGCAGCGCCATTGTTCACCATCTGTGTAAAGATTCCTCCTATGACAAGATTTACTCGCTCTCCCGGAGTAATCCAGGATACCAGAACTCGAAGATTCAACATGCAACCATCGACCTCCAGGCCAGCGCAGATGATATGGCGACAACTCTTGCGGGCATCTCGGCGGATTATGTCTACTTCTGTGCATATCTAGCGCGGGATGACCCGGCGGAATCATCTCGTGTCAATGGCATTATGCTTTCAAATTTTATCCAAGCACTCGAGACTACAGGAGCAATCAAGACCCTGAAGCGCTTGATCCTCACCTGTGGATTCAAACATTACGGTGTGCACCTCGGGAACTGCAAACAACCGCTTCTTGAGGATGACCCCATCCTGGATGGTAACAAAGCTGGGGTTTCCTGGCCCCCTATCTTTTACTACAACCAAGAGCGTATTCTTGCCGACGCCGCTCGCCGTGGTCAGTGGGAATGGATCGTCACACTCCCCGAAGACGTCTTGGGATATGCGCGAGGGAACTTTATGAACGAAGCTACTGCTTTAGGTCTATACTGTGCCGTGAGTAAAGTTCTTCCGGGCTCGGAACTGCCGTTCCCCGGCTGCAAAGCCAACTACTTTGCTTTCAATTGCTGGACTTCGGCCAACTTGCATGCCAAATTCTGTCTCTGGGCTGCGACCGCAAAGGATGCGGGTAACAACATCTTCAATGTGATGAATGGAGATACGGAATCTTTCCAGAATCTTTGGCCTCGCCTGGCGGCTCGCTTCGGCTGCAAAATCCCCCATCCAATGTTCCCCAATGGCGGCGTTCCAGACACCAAAGGCTTCAAAGATTTTGAGTCCACTACGATTCGGCTGCCATCCAAGCATCCGCTCGCGGTCCATGAGGCAGACATCGGTGTTGCTCTCCATCCAGAGAAACAGGAGACCCCAACCTTATTCCTCCAGGTCGACCCCGAAAAATGGGCGAAACGACGCGATGTCAACGAAGCATGGGCCAAATTGCGCGATACTTATAAATTGGACCAAGCGGCGTGGGATAAGGCTACATGGGATTTCCTAACATTTGTCCTAGGCAGAGACTGGAGCTGCGTAGGCAGTATGAGCAAGGCTAGAAAGTTAGGCTGGACAGGTTATGCCGATACTTGGGATGAGTTGGAGGAGACATTCGAGATTCTGGAAAAAGAAGGAATCTTGCCGCCAGTGGAGCACTTGAAAAGTAATTTCTAATCAACCCGTTCGGATACATTTATGGTCTAGGGTTAGCTTCTGATGAATTAGGAAATGCATAAGTGCGCCCTACGCCCTACGCCCTACGCCCAGCACCCTTTGGAATGCGGGACATGATCCATGGTTTCTAGCCCCAGTTGGCTTCAGATATACGCTTCGTATCCTAAGTTATCAGGTGCTTCTAGCCAGTTCTCGCGTGTAGAAATATTATCTATTCATTTTCCTAGGATGGCTAGCAATCGCTGTTTATTAGGGCTTCATTCGTTGTTAACTTGTACCACCTTCAAATCGCTTTTTTAAAGCTACCTGTCTCTTTGCATTTATAGGATGTGGCACTATATTTATTGTTATTATTATTTTTTCACTCCAGAGTAACGGGGAAGGAAATGTACGGTTTCTCAGACCCAGCAACTATAAAAGAAGATGATTTCGTAAGGTGAGTCGAGGATAGTGCGGCAGCACATAAAACGCGAAAGTTGTAGATGTCTACATCTGAAGGTGCCTCAGGCATATCAATCACCTGATCGTGATCTATTCCTTTGTTCTATACCACATATATAGGACCTCATGTCCAAGCAAAGAGGTCTTTGACATGACAAAATGGTACAAAACAACTAGATTATACCGTAGCCCTCCAATACAGGATCCCCAGTTTCCAAATAATCCCCCTGCAGTGACACTACAAGAAAAACGAGAGATTCCCAGGCCATCGGGGTATAATAGGAAATGAGAAGGCTGATCAAGCAGCTAAATTAGCTGCTAAAAAGCCCCTTCCAAGAGATGGAGACAGCAGTCTAAGTCTGGCCTATCTAGGCAGAGCATGTACGGAGGCTAATCAGATCCAAAAACAACAATGGCTTGTACAAGCTCTAGGGAAACGATCTAGCCGAGCTCAACAGTGCTATCAGCCCCAAAAAGGATGGAAACTAGATCCAGTGGCGGGAGCAGCACCTAAACAACTCGCGCGTC
>ML736299.1:0-94045 GCA_009193595.1 Aspergillus bertholletiae
TAAAAAAACATACAACAGGAGGGATTCGCTGGTGGTCACCCACCCAACTACTAACCTCCCGGCGTGTGGCTTAAGTACGGCTGAGCGGACGGGAAGCCCTGTTCTCCACACCCTATGGTCGTATGTATCAGTCTCCTACTTGTAGAGAGCTAGATAGGGAATTCCCTTGATGGATAAAATATCAACTGGATATTATCAATTTATATCACTGTTACCTATTCACCTGTTATAGCAGAGTATTCAATTCTATATTCTATCAAGGCCTCCTACCCTTTATATAAATCCCTCAATATCATGCAACAGCTCTAAATGCGAATCCTGCTACAACGCCTCCTGGTCCGTCACCCACGCGTAAACCATAGCCACCACGTCCCCCCTGGCTTCGGCAAAGCATAGCTCAGGATATTGAACCGCAGAGGCCCCTTAGCGAACCATACCAACACCGGGATTTCCAAAGAGCAGATGCATATCTTTAGTTACGCCTGTTGCGATGCAGAAGTGAGATCGTGATGCGATTTAGGATGCCATGCTTACATGGTCGGTTAGAGATAAGCAGAGGCGTGGTATCTTTGTGGTGCTGCAGATTGAACGGCGGGCATTGGTAGGGAGGATGTACGCTTCCGGTTGATGCGACGCAGGATGCATACTCTTCAAGTAGGCAGATTCGCTGACGAGTTCAGCGGTTGATGGGCGATTTAAGTTGAGAATTGGTCCTGAAATATAGGCAGCGAACCTGTATCAATTTGAGCCACCAGAGGCATTTTGGGATGAGTACCATCTGATGTTAGATAATACTGTCGGAGTTCTACATGACCAAGGAAGATGGATAATGTATTATCATGACAATTTTTGCGATATTTATAAATAAAATAGTGGTAATACCGTAATGTAGTATATAAAGCTGTGTCCGATACCCATCTGCTCTACTGTCACAGTATATTTGATAATATGTTCAAAGCGGCTCGCTACATCTGTACAACCTCATCCACGGCGGGCGAAGTCGCGAGCATGCACGCTTCCCGATCCTGAGCGGGACAGAAGGACTTTCAGAAGAGCCCGGATATCAGTCAAGAACTCCGCTGCAGACGTAGGGCTGACAAAGGCAGCCGCGGAGGAGGAAGTGGGTGTAGCCACCTCCGTGCTCTTGGTGGGAGCCGCAGTCGAGGGGGGAGGGGCCACGCTCGAGGACACGGCAGTCGAAGCACGGCTTTGTGTGGCAGCAGTAGTCGGGTCCGCACTGGTCACAGTAGCTGTTGTGCTTTGAGTAGGGGCAGCAGACTGCAGGGCCGAAGGGGCAGAAGGGGCAGAAGCAATCGCAGAGGTGGCAGCACTGGAAGAGCTAGTGGAGCTTGAAGAGTCGGAGGAGCTGGAAGAGCCAATCTCAGTAGTAATAGGGCCCTCCTCCACATAGACACCGGACCAGAACCAGTCTTCCGCCGCATCATCGGATTCACTGCCAGGCAGACGCAGCTGGCCGATGTGCCAGTCAGCAGAGTTGGAGGAGGTAGAGGCACTAACCGGCGCGACAACCTGAGTCAAGGGCTCAGAACCATTGGATGCCCACAGGCCAACCTTCTCGGAGTCGAAGTCAATGTCGTAGGCGAAGTTATACCACTTACCTGCCTCCAGCTGGACCGACCAAAGTGATTTGCCGTCCGCGTTCCAGCTTAGGGTGTTGTCGGAAGCGCCAGATGCGCCATACTTCAGCTCCGTGAAGTGGCTTTCAAAGAATGCAATCTGGTGCTCGAAAGAGGGGTTGGGGGAGTTAGTCTCCTTCGTGGAAAGAGAAAAGTGATAATAAAGGTGGCCCGAGCCAAGATTAGCCTTGGTTTGAGGGATGAGCTCGGAGCGCTCCATGGTCTGCCCATTCCAGAAAGAAGTTCCATCCTAAGGGACATGGTTAGGCGAAGTAAAAAAAATGGATTACAGCTTGCATTAACGCACAATAGTGATCCGCAGTCCCTGGGCGTCGGCAGCCGCTGGGTTCTTGAATTCGGAAGAAATGCCCAAATACTCGGACGTTTCGCCAGAGCCGTGAATGTACCATTGCCATGCACCGACCTGGTTAGACCAAGACCCTAGAGCTGTCAGTGGAGTCCTTGTTACAAAGATGGAGGTGTGTGTACATTTGTCAATGTCGTCCACGGTGAGCGAAGAATCGGAGATACCGCTCCACAGCACGGAACCAGCCAGCGTGGAAGCAGGAAGAGCGAGAAGAGTAATGAGTGACTGCATAGTGAATAATAGGAATAAAATGAATGTACTGGATTTGAGAATGCGACCGGCACAGTTGGGATAGTGGGCTTCCGCATTTTTAAAAAGTTGGGAGTGGGTCCTCTTCAATATTATACTGAAACATGGAAGGGTGAAGCTTGTTCCATATTGATTATCTGTTCGGCTCTTCATAACAAGCTTGATAATACAGTCTAACTTCATAACTTAAGCACTAGATTGGCCAGGCTTGTTTGCGATCTATAATTGAAACAACTGCATCCGGTCTGACGGTTCTCTTACCATGTATGGCGTGGGAATTCAGCCCTCGATCCATGTGGACTAGGCTTATTGGTGGAACAACAGGATCTCTAGTGTGACTCTTGGTTCTTAATAACTAGACCATCCCATGTAGCTTCTGTTTATTTGAAACCTTCCACCTGCCTAGGTTTTCTCGCCATTTGACGCCCTCAAGGGAGTCCGGACTCCCACGAATAATAGTTTCTCTATTTGGCACTCGAGTTCTGTCTGCAAGCGAAGAGCTCTGAAGGGAATTCCAAAATTCTTTTGCAGAACGTGTGGCGCTCAAATATAAGATTATTCATTATTTGGATTTCTTTCTTTCATTCTTTCTTCCTTTTTTTTTTTTTTTTTTTTTTTTTCTGGCCCTGAAAAGAATTCTCTCTGACCCCAACTGAGATTGGATTCCGACTGCCTACCGCCACAATTCTCGTCGCCAGACGATGCAGAACATCACTTGCAACTGCCACCAAGCGGTCCCAGCGGTTATGACAATGCTCTAGTAGCCATATGATGGTCAAGAAGTCATAGGCTTGCTCGAAGAGATCTTAAGCATGAGGACATAATGCCCCTTGCGCTTCCGGTGGGCTCAATAATGCAAAGCAGGTGTGACCGGTAGGAAAGGGTTTCATACTTCCGCTGTTGAGGGACTGAAGGGCCACGGTACCTTGGTGATCTTTTTCACCGTGCTGTAAGTCTTCCCGTCAAGCGATCAAGGTGCCACTGGAAAGGGTAGCAGAAAGTAGTTGGGTTCGACGCGCTAAAAGCTGGCATCGACGCACTAGTCTGCCTCAGGCAGAAAGGCGGGTGGAATCTGGCCCGTGCCACAAATTCCACGTGGAATTTACATCTGTATCTATCTTACCGCTTTATTGATTTCAATACCTTTACCATTAAATCAACGCACGTCGTTCTGAAGGATAAAAGCGAGCCTACAAAAGTAGTGAATCTACCCTTTAATTAATATAAGGTGCTTACGAAGTACTTTCCAAGTACTTATCAAGTATTTAAATAGCAAATTCCAATAGGTTAATAGCGCATTCGACAGGTTCATGGATATGTATTAAGGGTACTCGGTAGACGATATATATTCTGACCAGAGAAACCTATACTTAACAACTGCCTCCTAAGTACTTGAGAAATAATTCAATATTAAAACTACTCCTTGTTTTCTAGCTCTGCGGATTCGAAGTACTTAGTAATTGATAATTACCGAATATGTGAAGCAATTCTGCCAAGGTCCCGTCGGCGAGTATACAGTACACCGCTCTAGGTCGAGTCGACTACACTGTCTTGGACCAGATGAATCACGGGTGACGGTTAGAGTAGGCAGTGGTTACTGACTTACTAACGGTGCTTAGAAACGATATATTCTATTCGCCAAACTACAACAAATAGTATCATCCCTAGACTGTACTTTGATTCCGTAATTTCTGGGCGGGCTTTGCGACGTTCTTCGAGTCTTCTGGCTTGGTGACGTGGTCCTGCATGAAGGTCCAAAGAAAGCGATGCGGGGTCTGCGTGTTGGCCCGAAGATATCACGAGAAGATAAAGTGGTTGCTCACTCCCCATGTTTTGGATTCTGGAAATGATACAATTATCGTATTCAAAATGCCACCATTCAAATATTCTGTTCTCCCCCCGGGGGATGACAGGACCCGCTTGCTTCGCTTGTTGCCAAACGAAGACAGCACTGCCCCGATAAAATGTGAGCTTCTCGATTATTCTCTACAGAAAAGTAGAAATGGCGCTCACATGTACGACGCTTTGTCTTACGTATGGGGTACCTCAGCCAAGTCACAGTCTATCTATATAGAGGACGGGGAATTCGAGGTGAGCCAGAATCTCCATTCGGCGCTTCGACGACTTCGTGACCCTGCATTCGAGCGGATACTATGGGTTGATGCCATTTGTATCAAGCAAGACGACGATGCAGAAAAGGAACGACAGATCCAGGCGATGGGAAAAATATATGCCCAAGCAAATCAAGTAGTGGTCTGGCTTGGCGACGAGGTTGACAATAGCAGTGAAGCTATAGAAACCATTCGTGAGAAGGCTGCAGGCTCCTATGGAATACTTGGAAATATAAGCATAAACGACGCAGCGTTCAATAAGCTGTGTGAGCGGCCTTGGTTTCGGCGTATTTGGGTCAGTAAAACAGACCGGAAATCCTCCACAGCGAGATATAACTAATGATTGATATAGGTAGTTCAAGAAGTTGGCCTAGCACGAAATATTCGGGTTTTGTGTGGCCCTGCCGAAATAAACGGACACATAGTCGGCTTGGCCTTAAAAAGAGATAGAAATCCCGCCGTACGCGCTATGGCTGATAATATGGGACAAGCAGTATTTCGACCTCAACATGGGACATATCCGCTGAAACAACTCTCCTTGGGTGAATTAATAGATACATATCACACCCACGAGGCCTCTCTACGCCATGATAAGATATATGCCCTCCTGGGCATGAGTTCTGATGGCTTGAGTGCAAAAGGTCTATTACCGAACTATAAAGTCCCGTGGGAGGAACTCTTTAAACGACTAATGGAGCATGTCCTGAGTGCACGAGTGTCTGTCAGAATTGGGCAAGATAAAGATACTGCAGTGATCCAGGCTAAGGGATGGGTTCTGGGTATAATACATACAGTAGAAAGGGATGAATGGAACCACCAAAAACTTTCAATGTTTTTGACCGGAGACTGTGTAGGGAAAACGAAAACGCAAAACACTGACTGGGAAACGAAATTGACTGTCCCAGACTCGGCCAAAGACATCCGAAGAGGTGACATTTTTTGTATTTTACAAGAAGCAACTGACCCGATAATTATCCGACACTTCCAGTATTATTTTGAGATAATTCTGTTGAGAACTAATTGTCCGCCGAGTATATGGTCGAAGGTCTTTCCCTCTGGATATAAACGAGACAGGGAGGATCGGTATGCGCGAAATTTTTGCCTGGTCTGGAGCTGGAAACTATCCTCTACGAACATAGATTCCCTTGTGTCAACGCCTTCTGGGGCAATTCCGGGGATCGATCAGATGCTATGGGACGCAAATCTCATCTTGCACGATACAGCAGATGGTCCCAGATCAGCAAAACATGTGGCAATTGAGCATATAGCTGAAATGCTCAAGATATTTGCGCAAAGGCTGGGGCATGAGCATTCAAAAACACGGCTGGCTGTGTATGGACTTGGCCTGTTGAGTGCAGGGGCGGCGGTGCGCAGCAGGCTCGGTATGAAACTAGATAACGTATTTCGGTACTGGGATTTGAAGAGGAAGGTAGGATCTCGCTTTTACGTCTGGAGGTATCTGGATGATGAGCTCTTTGCTGCTGGAAATTTGTCCGCTCCTTCCTTGGCTAGGGAAAAAATTGAAACTGTGTTAGAGGCAGCTAACCAGAGAGATTGTTACTTCTAGAGCAGATTTTATTTTGTAATTGAAAAAAAATATACATACTAGTTAATGTAACAAAAGACCACTCTACAGAATAGAGGACCCGTTCATTGGGTAAGGATACGGTCACGGAACCGCCAGCGAAACTGCAGAGTTGGTGTACTGCGGACCTTTGGCCAGGCAATGGAAGTCTGAAGATAGTATCCGGTCCAAGGGTGCAGGAACTGTTACGGATGCGATAGGGAATCGGTCCATAAACTGTATGAGGGCTTCAACCCTTCAGCTCTTTGGCTTTACCTCTCTACTCTATCTCTACTCCAAAGAACTAGCAGGTAAGGGAGGATCCCCATCTATTTAAAAGTAATATTAAGTGTAGAGAAGAAAAGCAAGAATCGGTTTTTCTATATTTCTAGTTCTACTATTAGACTAGAATCGACAGTCTCCTCTCATTTTTATATATTTATCTAACTAGTAGATTATTTACACCGTATACTAGATTTTCTGTTACAATTCTTATTCTTTATCCTTGCCGCCTGGATATGTGGCAAAATGTTATACCTTATTAGAGCCTTAAATAATATAATCAGTATCGCAAAAGACTATTAGCTGATATCGACTTGCAATAGATCATGAATAAGCTATACTGTTAAGAATTGTTTAAAGCTGGATTCTGCTTCTTATAATCATGAGAGCCGAAACTGAGCTGCGCTATGCTTGCCGTCAAGTGCTCCAATCAAATCTACCACAAATGTGACGGCATTCAATAACCTCGAATGGCCACGACAATTAGGGCAAAGAGACAAGGCTGGTTAAACGGCAGTTCGGGGCAGCTTGGTCAGGCCTGGGTCGTGACTCGTAGGCGAGAAAAAGGCTGGCAAGTCAGCTGACAATGAGCCCTGCGATTGCTATTATATATATTGCTGAGCACGGAGTGCACTGCATGTCATCTCGATTGGACGTTCACTGGGTAGATGTTACAATACAGCCGTCATAGGACCGGGTATCGTAACAGTGGATACCCGATTACCCTATGGGTACCCGCAAAGCCCCACAAGCCGTATATTACGGAACAACGCCGGTAATACAGGTGGTAACACCTATTGGGATGCATCACCTGGTATATGTGACGTGTATTCAAATCTCTTCGCGACTTGTGGGTCCAGCATCAAAACCCACCCCACGACTGTCGATGCGGTAGTATACTTCTAGCACGCCCTCATGGATGCTACTCCAATCGCACAGAATCGTCGGGCTATTCGCTCCTCACTGGCTTGCTTGCCCTGTCGCTCCCGACACGTGAAATGCGATGGGAAGCGACCATGTTGTGGCCGCTGTTTGGAGGTCGGCAACCAGTGCAGCTATGCGCGATCACGGCGCGGGGGATTAGACCGCGCCGTGCTAGCGGAGCGTCGCAAACGAATGGCGTCGGCGGTCTATATGCAACCCGTGGATCACCTGGGTTTGCAACAGGCCACAACCGTTCGTCCCGAAGCGTGCAGCACGCAGCCCCTCCCGGTGGATGTCCGCCACGAGTCCGACATGGATCGAGGGGGCAGCAGCACCGGCTCTGTCACGCAGGCTGAGTGCACTGTATGCCCGGCAGACATTGCGAATGACCCCTTAATCGACTCATACTACAAGAATTTTCACATCTGTCATCCATTCATCTTACCGCGGAGACATCTCACAAAACTATATGCAGATCCGAGCCGGCAACACCGCCTGGCACCCCTAGTCCTCGCTCTGCGCCTCATGGGAAGCATTTACCACGCACGAGGATCCTCTATCCCGCTGAAGGACAATGTCGAAGCATCCCTTTCACTGTTGTCGCCGTCGGATCCAATCAAGGTCCAATGCCGAATCTTGTACTCCGTAGCCTTGTTCTGGTATGACTACAAAGCTGATGCCAAATCACAGATGGACCAGGCATCCACACTCGCCATTGACCTGCAGATGTTCCGGGCCGAATTTGCAGTGTCTCAGGGTGCCGATGACCAGGTACAGAGGGAATCGTGGAGACGAACGTGGTGGATGCTGTACATCCTAGACGCGTACTACGCGGGCACCCTGGGGACCATGAATCTTCGGGTTATGGACATTGATGTGACCGTAGAACTACCCTGCGACGAACCAGAGTATGAATCGGGGGTGAGTATCCAGCATCCTGTCTCCCAGTGACCGATGCCGAGATTGCTCATGCATAGCATTGCAGAACATTCCGACTCCTCACACCCTTCTGGAATTTAATCACCGCGAATTTAACCCCAACCCCCCTCACTTCTCCTCTTTCGCGTATCTCATTGGCGCCGTGCAGTGCGCCGCGACTGCCATATCGATAACCCCCAAAATCGTCGCCGTGGAAGACTCGACACATCTAATTCAAACGGTTGACTGTAGCCTGGACGGATGGAGACTGTTATTACCCCCCGAGCGCAAACACGTCATGAATGAGAATGGGGAAATTGATGAACTCATGTTCCAAGCGCATTTGCTGGTCGATGTGTAAGCTTCCCCTTGCTCTCTTCGTGAAATGTGCCGCTCATTGGTTAGATCCACCATCGGCCTTCACCGTCCATTGTCAGCCCTCAAATTCAACGCCATCGAGAATGTATCGAGCTGTGCCCGGGAGCCACCCCTGGACACACCTGTGCCCGATCTGGTCAACGTCCATACCACCCGGGTCCTACGGGCGGTGGAGGCCCAAATCCGGCTGTTGGCCTTACCAGTACGCCGATTTCACCACACACCTTTCACGACGTGCATGGTCAGCGAGGGGATACTGGCGCTCCTCTCCGCTTGCAGCGCTCTCCTCAAGGGGAAGGACCTATCCATCGCACGAGATCAGATCCGGATGACGCTCGGCTGTCTTAAGGTGCTAGGGGAAGTCTGGCCGAGGACGGCGAGGAATGTGCGCGAGATTCAAACCATTGCCCAGTGTGTGTTGGGCCTTGGGCAAGTTGGCAGTAATGACGGTACGCCGGGACCGAGCGAACTGCCGTCTTTCAGTGCGGACGGGATAAGTCTAGATTCGACCATCGGCGGTCTGTCGACGGACAATAATGATATGAGTGCTTCTGTCGGGGCCATTGGAGACTTATGTGGCTGGTATAACTTCGGAGACCTGGACGATCTTCCGTGGGGTATGAGCAATGGGTTATAATTATGGATATCTTATATAGGAATGATTCGCGTTCTTAGGAAGCTTTTGGTACCGATAGATCAACACAAAAGCTTGAAACGGCGATGACGACCTTCCCACACCCATAAGGCCTCTGTTTTGCAAGATCATACGCCTCCCATACCCTCGCACGGGGAACACGTCCGCTACGAAAGACCGGACGGCCCCGCCGCGACGGCAAGCTACACGAGATACGCGCCTACCGCACCTGCAGCGTCGGTAATTAGCACGCAGGTGCCTTTCCTCTTCACAGACTAGGATAGGACATACCCCATCATGAGGCGAGGGATCCGCACGTGCTCGAATAGGGTCTCGTAGGCCGTTTGCGCGTGGCGGGGGGCAAAGCTGCGGCCTGCAGGAATGTCAAAGTGGCCAGTTTCCGGGCTATCTCATCATCTTCGACGATAGTGTATTGGCCCACGTGGCCGTGCAGTCGGTGTTTTTCAATATCCCCGGTGTGGAGGTTACAGGGATGGGGACATCATAGTCCAGTTGGAGGGCGGTGGATGGAGCCGGATTGGAAATTGAATATGATATGGAATCAGGCGGAGCAGAATGGAGGGGAACAGCTTGCATCTTTCGTGGTGGAAGAGGGAATATGATGGTTGATTGGGCATGGTTCGATCACCGGTTATATATTCTGGTAGGTTGTGAATTTCGGGACGTGCTTGCGTTAGTGAATAGGCTATATAGCTATATATAGGCTTTATGGAGAGGCATAATCCTATCATCTTTATTATTTCATGAATCTGAAAGGCTATATGAGTGGCTCTACGGGACAGCAAATTTTAACCCTCCGTATAGACACTCACTTCATTAGTATAATCTAACGCGATACTAGTCAGGGCATAAGGCTAGACCCTTAGTCATGTAATTTATATCTTACCATACACGGAGTAGATATCAAAGTCGTATGGTATACATAGCGTTATTATCTTTCAGGATAGGAAATTCCGTACTGTACGAGGTTACGGCTAGACTAGATTGTATTTTTCCGAGTTGTCTAACCACGAGCTCATTATGATATTATCCAATAATTCATGTTCGGGTATTCATTCTTTAGCATGTGGCCCAGCATGTAGCTCTTCATTGCCACTAGAGTGTAGTCATGCTTGATATACTTACTAGCCCCTAGAAATACTGGATACCCGGTTAGCCTATCAATAGCACCCTTACCAGCCAACCAATCACGCTTTGAAAGTGAATGTTGGGTAGTTCACTTCCGAAGACCTCCCAAGTTTATAAGCACCCTACGTCTGCGAACTGTCCTTCGCTCCTAGCCCACCAAATCTGTCGCCTTCATGTTGGCACAATGCCCGTCACAATGCAAGAGCCAGTCTACAACCCCGAGTAGGTGCTACCGCCGTCCACAGATCACCCATCCGACTAGAGACGACAACTCACAGTATCACTTCACTAGATGCCCGATGGCAAAGACCACCATCGCCTACCAGTATCAACTGGTCAACTGTCCCGGAAAGACCATCGTCGGCATGCTTGTCGAATATCCTCCGAACGGTGCCACGCCCCCTCACCGCCACGGAGGCGCCTCTGTCTCCGCTTATGTCATCTATGGATCTGTCTTGACTAAAATGAACAACGATCCGATGAGGGTGATCGAGCCAGGTGGTTCCTGGTATGAGGCGCCCGGCTGTCACCATCGGATTAGCGCCAACGCTAGCCAGACGGAGCCAGCAGCCTTCTTCGTCAGTTTTGTGATTGACTCGGAGGTGTTGGAGCGCGAAGGCCCATCGGTGCTGGTGCAATACGACGCAGAATATCAGGATATCATGGCATGGAAGATGCGGGGATAAAGGCAGACTGTATGGATGGTAGTTCTTGATTTGTAGTTCGTTTCTGCCACACTCGTCTGGAATAAACTTGGTTGCTCAGACTACCCACGTAATCTTCTCTAGTTTGGTCAAACTAGGCCTCGGTCTTTCGCCTTTCAGGGGTAGCTCCCTTCGAACTCTCCCTCCAGGGGACCCCCCAAGATTTCCTCTGAGCAGGTGGGCACATATGAACCCTTGAGAGAAAACAGCGAAGGATCGGAGATTTCGAAGCCCTCTCCCGAAAATATGAGACTCCGTCTCGGGTTACTCGCGTTCTTGAACCGCCTCTGCCTCAGGCAGCTAGGAGTTGCCAACTGCAACATTCGAATCTTTGTTTTCATGTCACTGTTCAGCTAAGTACCCGAGCCTGGTTAATATTGACCACACATAGATCGTATCTAATGCGGCAAAAAAATACGTTTTTACGGTGAGGAAATCTGCTAATTACGTATATAGATAGAAACAATCGCCACATTGTGCGCTAAAAGCGTGAAAGAGTTCGCACAACGATATTACGGAGACAGGTCATCCAGGAGACGGCAAATTGCAACATTTCGCGTTGGCTGCCCCGAGTCGCGGGCAGGCTCCCTTGGATCCGTAAAGCTTTCATGACCAGGGGCAGATAAGGTAACTTCATCTCATTCATATCGACCGTGAGAGCATAGATAGTGCCACCTGGCGCCATGATCTCAAAAATAGATCCCCAATTTGGCTGCTGCGCAGATGTGACCAGAAGGTGGTCAAGGGGCTCCATCGAGGGAGGATGATCTGTGAAAGCATGGAACTCGGTGGCCCCAAGCGCCAACGCTTCGGCCCGTTTCGACTGTGTGCCCGACAACACTACCACCTGACAGCCCATTTTGGCGGCGAACTGGATAGCGAGGTGCCCTAACCCCCCTACCCCAAGCACGCCCACCCGGTCGGTCGGTGAAACTTTGAATTTATGTAATGGCGAAAAAACTGCGCTCCCAGCACACATCAAGGGAGCTGCCTCGGCACTCTCTATCTCGTCAGGGATTTTATAGAGAAAGTCTTCTGGCCAAATCGCCGCCTCAGCAAAGGATCCTTGGTCCATATGGGATTCGCCGTAGATCTCTCGTCGATCGCAGTATAGTTCCTCGCCACGCAGACAATACTTGCATTGACGACAACTACCATGTCCATATCCCCAGCCCACACGGTCTCCTCTGATACAGTAGCAGTTCGTTAGAGCCCAAACAATGTTCACAGGGATGTCAAGATGGAAATGTGGGGGGGTATAATAACGTGCAAGCGTACATCTCGAGCGAGGAAACTGTGGAGCCGATTGCTTCAACAATCCCAGCGCCTTCGTGTCCAAAGGCAATATTGGCATGTTTGTAGTGCTCGTCGGTCCCACAGAGGCCCGAGTGAGTGATCCGGACGAGCACTTCATTCTCGGTAGGGTCGGGACGTTCAGTGCGACTTTGCACGATTTCCCCACTCTCGGAACCTTTGAAAACCGTGAAACTGGGCATATTAAATTGAATTAGCGCTGGATCGTACTGGTTGAGAAAATGATCAGTCGAGTGTGAGGAAGATAAGTCAGTGAAAGTCTTCATTCTCTGACACTATAGACCCTCCATAGTTATAGTTTTAACCCACGACATGAGAGAGCTGAGTGGAGACATTTTCTCAACCATTATTCTGGAATTGGCCAATCACGAGCAGTTCTTGGCGCGGGTAAATTTAAGTTTTCTCACTTTCTTCATGAGCATCAGCCAATAGGATCCACCCTGAGGATAGTCTTTCGCCTGATTCGCCAGTTCTACATCATACTCTGATTGGAAACGATTGGTTAGTTCGGCAGTAAGTAAGTGTTGCCATCGACTTCAATCCAGGCCTGACTCTACTACCTATAAGAAGACAATGGAGGAACTGTCAACTTATACATATTCACAATCACTTTTCAACTTTACCACTCCTCATTCGCACGACAGCTTTGCACATAAACAGTCTACAACATGTCCACGCTCCAGGAAAAGAACAAGGCCGTGGTGCAGAAATATTTCGAAGAATACTGGGGCAAGGGCAACGCCGACATCGTCGATGAGGTTTGCGCCGAAAATTTCGTCATTGATTATCCTATGCACGGTCCCCGCCGTGGGAAAGAAGCGGCGAAAAGAATGCTTCTCGAATTCCGACAGGTAAGGAACCCAGGCCAGCCGTTATGCAACAGACCTGAGCGGACCTAATTCTTCTGCGAGTAATAGGCATTCCCAAATATTTCTTTCCACGCTTATAAATTCCCTCTGATCGCTGAGGGCGACTATGTGGTAGGCCGCTGGATTGGGGGCGGTAGTCACACTGGCCGGGAGTTTGATGACCTGGCGGTGGGCAAGCTGGACAAGCCAAACACGGGGAGAGAGGTCCATTTCTCGGGGACCACGATTTTCACGCTGAAGAATGGCAAGATTGTGGACGAGATTGGAGAGGAGCAAGCTCTGACGGCTCTGCAGCAGCTCGGGCTGGTCTCGCCTCCCAACCCGGGCAAAGAGGTCAAGTATGATGCGCAGGGGAATCATATTTGAATGAGCGAAAGACCTTGCATAGGTCCGTGTGAATAATTACTGGCTACTTGAAGACTAGTGCTCTTTCCGTTCTCGATGGAAAATATAAGAGTTGTGTTGTCCAACCTAATTCCCTACTCTCATGGAACGGAACTCGACGCCTTGCCGCCGGTCCAAGTGCACCGCTCGTAAGACGAGGGAGGAACAGGCATCCAGGGAGAAGGTAAATGGAGCTGATGTTTTTGGTGGAGACTTTACATTACATCAGCTTGCGTTGACGTCCACTGGCACTACTCTAAAGAACGTGGCATGCACCGCACACGCACTAGTGACGTCCGAGAAGAAGACAGATGGGTCATAGACATCTGGAAAGGTACCAAGGCCGAATGAGAAATATGGGGATAAACCTGACAACCAGATGCATGCAGAGAGGATGTACAATTAGCCGATATAGTCCCGGCTGATCGACTGGTCCATAGTGGAAAGAAAGCTAGTCTATGGCACACTTTGTAATAGCGCATAGTTTATGGTATTGATATTAACTAGTTGGCAATTGCCCGCTTGATATCATGGGGCGAGTCTTCCTGTAAGAAATGCCGTCCACACACCGTCATCTCGCGCTATACACTCCACGTACAGCAAAAGTCAAGGAGAGACCCTGTCGGTCCACCTCCCGGTTCCTCACTCGTTAATAGCTTTGGCACACTACTCGTGGGCAGCCACTTTGCATAGCTACTAACAATCTCCGTGACGCCAGCTGGATCACGGTCGATCGGAAACGACCGTGGCCGGCTGAGTGTAGGGCGGCGGTCTTCTCCTGGCACCACAAAAGGCCGACGGTATTCGGCCACTTGATTGGGTTAGTCGAAGGCCAGTCTTCCTTGCTGGACAGTTCGGCGGCATTAACATAGCGAAAGACTGAAAACATTGTCATTATCCAGCTTGAATTGATTATCCGGGGCTGTCAACCTACTCTAGTAAGACTCTAGGCATTACTTAGTGTCCAGGGAACTGATATGACGCTCTTAGCAGTGCGTTCGCCGACAAATATTTATTGATTAGGCAATAGCCAGGTTAGCCTATCGCAATGGAGTCAATCATATCTAATCTATTAAAGCTATGGTAGATCTATATAGTATGATTTCAAGACAGACAGGTTACGTCCAGACCTCAATCCACATGATTGAACCACCTGTTAACGCGCGCTCAAATGCCGTTGTTCAGCAATACAAGAATTCTACAAGATATATCTAACCCTTGTATGATGCCCATCTAGGCCACCAGCTTCTACTTCACTGTCTCCCTGGTCCATGTCGAGACGTTTATTCATCCGTGAATGTACCATCCGAATGGCAAATGCGACAATGGCAACTAGGAACGCGATTCCGGCCGTTGCACCACCGCCTGCAATGTACCGTGGACCCGACGACGATGGCCACATGTAACTACCATAGATGGAGGCGGTGTTGCCAATCATATTCGCTGTCGCAATCGCCGCGGAACGTTTGACCAGGGGCCGTGGGAAGGAATTGGCGACCCATGCGATAATGATCTGATAAGCGGAAACGGCACCCATAGGCATTCTACACAGTCAGTCATGCCTGGGTTCAATCGACAGAGAGATACGTACAGAAACATGCCAAAGAACTTTGCACCGATATTCGTGGTCGCGGTACAGATCACGCATCCAACGACACTCACGAGCATTAGGGAGATAATATGTAGACTGCGATCATTTGTCCGGCCCGAGGACCATGTGACCAGAAGGGAAACCACAAAGGTGGCAATCCAAACTGGCGCGGTGATCAACAAAGTCTCGATATTCCCATATCCGAGCGTCTGGACGATTGTCGGGAAAAAGTACTGGAAGTTCTGTGATAGGAGCGAGGAGTGCTGGAGCAAGATGAACAGGTAAATGCGCTTATCGGAGAAGACCAACGAGAGCGCCTCGCGGAGACTGTTCGATTTCGCTTCGTCGGCTTCTCCCGCGTCGTGGATGAGACGCCATTGCGCATATAACTTCTCCGTCTCGTTAAGCCACGATGTGGTTGAGGGATAATTGGGTAGAAGCAGACTGGATCATTAGCAATACGTTTGAGACGGAGTACAAGGTACCTACATGGACATCAACGATATTCCCACGGTGATGCTACCTTCAATGATGAATAGCCATCGCCATCCTGATATGTGATGCGCACCGTCTAAGTTTCCCAAGACACCGGCGCCGATCAAGCCGCCAAACGCATTAGCTAATGAGCTTCCGGCGTAAAACCAGGCAATTCGATGGCTCAACTAAAGACGAGTCAGCATTCGGTGCAGATCGGGGGGCGAATGACCACGGAAACATACCTCTTGGCGGGTGTACCAACTGGACCTGTTCCGATCAGCATAATCCCATTCAGGGCCGATTCCAACTTACATCAGCATGATAGCCCCAGGAAAGAAGGGGGCCTCCACAAAGCCGAGGAAAAATCGAGCGAGGACTAGTCCTGTAAACGATTGGGTGGCAGCCTGACAGGCCGATATCACTCCCCAGATGGCCATTGTGATCCCCAGAAGTAATGAGGGCCGCACGCGTGTAAGGAGGAGATTTGACGGTAGCTGCATAAGTAGATACCCCACGAATAGGATGCTGGTCGCGAGGTTGTAGTCTGTCCCTTCCATCTTCAGGTCCCTCTCCAGGGTGCCCAGCCGTGCTTGAGACAAATTGCTGCTTTGTCAGTTTCACCACGGGTAATGAGAGATGAGGGTACGTACTTCCGGTCCAGAAAGTTCAGCAAGTACATCAGGATCAGACATGGCAGGAGATGGAGATCGACCTTGCGGAGGAGCTGTTTGCTCATCTTCCGGTGCCATTCCGGACTTTGGGACACGTAAGCCTGATAAATGACATCTTCTTCCGACTGCTCGACTTTTTGAACATTCTCATGATATTCAGTGAGAGTCTCCTCCGGCTTTGCCATGTTGGATGGTGGAACGGTTCAGCAAGACACACTGAACCGGATTGATCACTGATTTAAGATGTGCATGGTATAGTGAGTCTCGGGGCATGTCCGAGACTCCGAGTTCCCCGCACTTGCACAACGCGGGGAAAGATTGTTCGGGGTAGCTTTCGCCCGATCAGCACAATAAGAGCAGACTAAGTGCAATGTTTATACGTAGAAAGACATGCAGGTAGAGGTAGTTGTGATCAAGGGCTCGTGGCCTAGGAATCAGATTGGGGCGAAATATCGCTGACGCCATTCATGGATCCTCTGTGGATCTTCGGCTCCTGCCACAGATGTCGATCCCGCTATCCTTTAGCGCTTTTTGACTCCCTGTCACAAAGGGAAAATGGCCATCGAAATGCTGTTGAAGAAGCTCGAGGTAGGAGGGCATCATTGTCGAGTGTTGATAGAAACCCGCATCGGCAAAATCCATATTGCTCTGAACGGTAAGTCACACTGCGCCCGTTCAATTTGTTAAAGTATCTCAATATCTGACATGTCTTAGTTCAAAAACATTGTCGTTGATGCGTCTGCATGTGTTCGTGTCGCAGTTGCTGTTTATGGTTTCTGTTGGCAAGTTGTTGTCGGCAGTAGTTCAAGGCTCCAGACCACGTGCTCGCTACAGCTGTTGAACTATTCTTTTTTGGCATCATTTGTATCTTTTTTGACCGTACAATGTATATGAGTTGTGTATTATTCCGTCTGTAGAAAGGTGAGATAAAAACCTATACCTTGTCCCCATTCCAGGATGAGGCGGAGGTCCATGCTTCGAGCGAATGCACCCAATCCAAATGTTGTTTAATTAAGTGCAAGAATTATCCTCATCGTACTCTTATGAAGTTGTGACAGTCAGTTGTCGAACTTTTGGATTTTCCTTAATTTTACCCTCCGCAGAGAAGACCAAAAACGACTAGACGTGATGAACAGGCAGCTATAGAAGTGAAGCATTTATTAGTCGCAAGATTTGTATGGAAGGATCTGCTATTGGGTCAACCTGTCAGTAGCTAGATTGCTCTCCATTGTCAGCATGTACCTCAGGCCGAGGTAACTCTCCATCTCTGGGATTTTGGATAAGGAGACTCTGTTGCCCTCAAAATTAAGTGAAGGGTCTAAGCTGAAGAAAAAGGACTTCAAAAATATGAGAATGAATGGAGTGATTATGGGACAAGCCCCCCCCTCGTATCATAGTCTGCGCTCAGGCCCATTTGGGTGTAATAGAGGTATAGATCCGCAATATTCACACACACCAGGAGGCACAACGGGAGGATGCACCGTGCCGGACACGGGAGCAATCGGAAGTGGGCAAATCAGGCTCGTCTATTGAATATTCGCTAGACTACGCACTAGGGATGAGAGGCTAATGTAAGGCCAGGGCGGTTAAGCTTCGACTAACACCGGACCTGCGTACGAATCGCCCTGGTCTACCGATGTCCATTTCTGCTCAGCAATAAAAGGAGCACCTTGTTCGTAAGACCGTCTAAGCGCACTATATCATCGTCCTCAGGAGCATTATTTTATATCATAAAGAGTTGAAATAGCTAAATCGTCCAGTCTCGGTGACATGGCGAGCATGATAGGACGTATTCGGTGCTAGGGCCTATAAGACACTGATGTATTTACTAAGCCCTAATGCAGCTAGAACCGAACCGAACCATGCAGGATATGCCTCCTTTGGGCATCATTTAGCGTACTGCAAAAGGCTTTGGGCCGTGGCCACTTCGTAAAAGTATCCCAATGACCATGGGTCGGTGTATTGGCCCTGACAGTCTAGGTCATACGGAAATATTTCAATATCCGATCAATCAGGATGCTCATCCCTGTTTCCCCTAGTCTTACCTGCAGGACATCCAAGGATTTTCCTTGGCCAGGGGAGGATGCTTAGCTCAACCACCAATATTTTGGCAGAGTGAAGGTAGATTCCTCGTGTCGTAGCTACTTCTCGCTAGTAACCACCCCGCCTTAATGTGGACGACAACCGGCAGACTACAAATTTATCGTACGGTCAGAGTCAGACCACTGTGAAAACAGGAATTATAAGTCTCCCTCGCACTTAAGCCAACTGTTGTTGATGGGCCTTAATAGGTTGCTCTGCTGAATTCAACATTATGCCCCGTGTAAGACGGAAGTGGACTCCCGAAGAGGACGCTCTTCTGCGATATGCAGTTACAACTGGTGGGTTCGATCTCTACATTTTTTCTTTCTCATATATCGGGAGACCGTGATGTTAAGTATGGCTTGTACGATTCAGCCATGGAACAGTCCCGCCCGCTCATGTGGCGCGAATTGGCGAAATCGGTGCCCGGTCGGTCGAATAAGGACTGTCGCCGGCGGTGGTGGAACAGCTTAGCAGATGGGACCTCAAAGGGCCTATGGTCGGAGGATGAGGACGAGCGCTTGATGCGCGCTGTCAACAGGTATGGCACTGACTGGCGTAGAGTGGCCCAGGAGGTCATTTCAAGAACTCCCGATCAATGTTCGAGTCACTGGAGCCAAGTACTCGATCCAGAGATCAATCACTGTGACTGGACTCACAAGGAGGCATGTTTGTTCCGCCATTCCTTTGCTGGATACTTGCTAAAAATAAATAGGATGAACAGCTTCTGCACGAAGTCCTTACGCATGGCACCAATTGGACCGTCATCGCCACATCCCACGCCCCCCGAAGAACGACCCTGTCACTGAAGAACCGCTACGCTACTTTACGACTGAGACACGAAAATAGCAATAGAAGCGAGGGGAAACGTACACCCAAATTAGATCAACCACCCAGCAGAGGACTACAAGAGGGCTCTGACCAAGGGGACAACAGTACTGAAGACAAGCGGAGGCCAAATGAAGACGACGACGATGAAGAGAATGGAGATGATAGCGGGCTGGAGGACGACAGTATTGATGAAGATAATGATGGCGATGGTAAAGATCTTTTCTATTCTGAGGGTTCCACTTCTACCAGCAATCCCTCAATGCTGCCGCCGACCCCGAACGGTTGGGTGAACCTTTTCGAGCAGGGTGGTGAACTCCCGATTATCTCGTTCAATAACCATACTTCGCCGTTGATGCCAGGGACTGGGAACGGCACGGGGCCTAACAGCAACGAGGCCCATGAGAACACGTTCATGCTTGACAGCATTCCTGATGAGATGACCACCAATCCGTTGTGTTTAACATATGGTACATTAGACTTCCCTCCTTCTTCCCAAGCCATAATGGTGTTAACCGGAGCTCTAGGTCGCGACCCAATGGATACAATACCGGCCATATCTCCGGGTTATCCGGGCATGAGCCAGCAAGAAATGGGCCCATCAATGTCGCTTCAAAGTCCGGCACCAGGCAACCCGTCGATATCATTCCAGGTGTCCATCACTATGGTCTGCACTGACAGCCAGTTAGAAAGCGTTATCACGGCCCTGGCGGGAACAGGATCGTGTGTAAATGTACAGATAAAACCTAAATCATTGGACAAGTAAATGCTTTGTTTTTTTTTTTTCGATGTTAGGTCATAGAGCACTAGGCAGGAATGAACTTGTTTCCTTAAGTTTACTCCAACTGTAGCCCGACCAATACACTAGGGAGCTAGTTGCAAAGAATGGATCGGTTACGCCCACTTCATTTAAATACGAACCCAGCAGTGAGAAAGCCGATTCTCCGGCGACCAGATACCGGCTAGTATACCAAATATAGAGCCATTCAAGAACCAATAAGCTTTATTCCAAGAGTAACCCACGGACCAAGCATCATTTCCCACGTTTTTGGGGGCCGGAGTGGGGCTGGGTAGCAGGAAGGACAACCCCGAGTAAACTATGTACACGGGTACGAAGGATCCATTCGGCCGCATCGTCAGCTACCCTCACCGTCCCAAACCAATGAACGGATAGTTCTGGAATAATGGATGCATGGCCCCCAAGGATCATGATGGGCCACGAGGCAAATCTCGCATGGCAATGTGGATGATGCTGCCCCTGAACAGATCAAGACGAAGTTCGATGGTTCAGAAGTTATATAACAGAAGTAGAAGACCTTTAGGGACGAGACTGGTAGTAACATACGAAGAGCTTTTGTTGTGAATTATCATCATAGTGGATACTATCTTTCATGCTTTGTTTCCTTTCATATCCATGACCCTTTCGCTGATCCCTCTCCGCCGGCTGCCCCTATTCGCAGCCGGTCTGCTGCTACTCTGCAGTACAACCGTTTCGGCCAGTCCCCTGGTCAGTCGATCTCCACAAGAACGTGTCTTTGACTATGTGATCGTTGGTAGTGGCCCTGGTGGCTCGGTAGTAGCCAATCGACTCACCGAGATCCCTGGTGTGTCCGTTGCGATCATTGAGGCTGGGACATGGGCTAGCGACGTGACTGGCAATCTCAGCCTAGTCCCTGGTTATGACGGCTATTTCCTGCAGAAGAGTGTCCATTCCACCCCGACTGGGATCGACTGGGGGTTTGTCACGACCCCACAGTCTGTGAGTTGCATGATTTCCATTACCTGAGTGGTCGTCATTTCCTCTACTCACGTTGTCTTTTCCTAACCGTATAGGGCATCAACAATCAAGTTATCCGATACCCTCGCGGAAAGGCGGTACGTCCATACCCCCTCCGCCGGTTGCTTTGAGAGAGGGATCCGAAACTCACTGTTACCAGCTGGGAGGAAGCACTAATCTGAACGCTATGGCCTGGGGGGAATCTTCTCGAGGAGCATTCCAGAAATGGGCCGACGAGGTGGATGATCAGTCTTTCACGTACGATCAGATTACCCACTACTACAAGAAGCCTGTGCGATTCAGTCCGTACCGAAACGGCACCCGATTTGCCAATGCGACTCCATCATACGATCCAGCGCAGGTCAGCGACAGCGGGACACTGGATGTAACCTATCCCGCCTATGCGTACAGCTGGACCACGTGGTTTGCCGTTATGCTAGAGTCCGCAGGAATGCAGGCGACGAATAGTTTCGTGGATGGCTCCCTGAACGGATCGGCCTGGCACATGTCGGCAGTTAATCAAGCCCACGGCACTAGATCCTCTGCAGATGTAGCCTATCTACGTCCCGTCTTAAGTCGGAGCAACCTTGCCATCTTTGACAACACACTGGCGGAGCGGATTTTGTTCAATAGCAGAAAGGTCGCCACGGGTGTCGAGGTGAGCTCGAAGAATTCCACGTTCACTCTAAAGGCGAGAAAAGAAGTCATTGTTGCCGGTGGAGTATTCCAATCCCCCCAACTGTTGCAGGTTTCCGGCATTGGACCCAAGGCACTGCTACAGAAGCACAACATTCCTGTGGTGGCTGATCGCCCAGGAGTCGGTCAAAACATGCAGGATCAGATCTTCGCAGATATCGTCTACCGGGTCAATCTCCCCACGGCTTCCACACTGGGAATCACCGCAGCCGACATTGTAGCGTACCAAACCAATGCCACCGGCCCCTTGACCAACCCTGGAGGAGAGTTTGGCGGATTTGAAAAGATCCCTGCCTCTCTGCGCACGGGCTTGTCGAATGCCACAGCAAAGAGTAACCATCCTTTCCTCTGATTGAAAAGCGAAAGAACAAAGCTCGTTTGATCTGACCCGCAATAGCCCTAGCAACGTACCCTTCCGACTGGCCCGAAATCCAATACCTCGCTCTGCCCGAGTTCATTGGTGACCTGGGCTCTACCCCTGCCCCGAATGATGGCTACAACTATGCAAGCCTAATGGGCACACTAATGACCCCTACCTCCCGCGGTACGGTCACCATCTCCTCGTCGAGCATGCGCGACCCTCCTCTCATCAACCCGAACTGGATGACCACACAGGCTGATCTTGAGACCATGGTCGCCATTTTCAAGCGCATGCGCCAAGTATGGGCAAGCCCAGCGATGCGGGAGATCACGATCGGGGAAGAGTACTGGCCAGGCCCCAGTGTGCAGACTGATGAAGATATTATTGCGTTTCTGAGGCAAACAGCAACTCCAATGTCGCATGCCATGTCAACCTGTAAGATGGGGAAGACAAGCGATCCTTTGGCGGTCGTGGATAGTAGCGGCAAGGTTATTGGTGTGAAGAATTGTACGTTTACCAATTTCCATATTGTTCAGGAGAATCCTCACTGACCTCCATGACAGTACGGATTATCGACGGCTCTGCTCTTCCCTTTTTGCCGCCTGGTACGTACCCTTTCTCCCTCCCTTCATTAAAAGAACAGGGCACTGACCGGTTTCTAGGAGAGGCACCCCAGTCAGTCGTCTGTAAGTAAACACTTTCTCCCTGCTCACTTTCTATTATGATCGCTAACTTAGACAAGATATGCTGGCCGAAAAGCTTGCAGAAAACCTCAAGGCCGGTCAATAGCTTTCTGCTTGTCGGAATTCTGGGCCTTTATAAACCATCTTCTATCCACTATGCTGTATCCAAAGCTATGAATCCACCGAGGCGGATAAAGATATATATTCGGTATAGACTTCGGGGTAGTGGGGCTTGAAAATGATTGTAACTATCGTCGGCCGGACTCGTCTGGACGCTGTAATTGGAAAATAAGAATAATAGAAGACCCTTTACGTATACCAGTGGCAGCCATCCTGCCATGAACAGCCATTACGGCGGCGGAAAATAATCTTTACTTCACTGATCAAATGTCAAATATAGTAGTAGCTATAGCTGACAACCTATCGTATCATAAAGGCTTTACATCGGTATTCCGTCCTCACTCATTCCTTCACCTTCCTGTTACCCGCTTTCCGATAAAGCTCATCCCATGCTCAGCGTACCAATGACCCCGTTTAAAGCCTAGCTAAGATATCCGCCCTTATCGATCGCTCACTAGGGACAGCCGCCCAATTGCCACGATAATGGCTCGTAATGAAACATTCTTCGCCACTGGGTCTGTCGAGAGACCATGAAACTATGGTGCATGCAGTATTCTTGATACACTCTTGCTGGCACAAGTTGAAGTCGCGGATTGCATACTTTGCGATCACAGTCGACGTCGCGGGGCGATTCGAGGTACATAGAAGTAACCACCTGGCACCGACGGCATCGGCCCGTGAATTGGAAATCTTGGGACACCAATCATACGCAGCCTCACCACTTGGTATCTTGGTCTCAAGGCCGTTACCACCTGGTCCACTAGAGAAAACCGGTCAGCTGGACCGCTCGGCCTTACTTTATACTAGGTTCTGGGCTTAGGTAGGTCCTTACACGCGATAGATCCCGCTGTTTGGGCTATTGACCCCTTCAGTAGGAAGCTCTCGTACTTGAGCGCTGGCCTGGCAAGATGTGTGGGAATAGACGCCATAAACACAGTTATCGTTTCTGGCGCACAGCCACATGCAGTGTGCCGGTGATGTAGCCGCACCTAAATCCCATCCTCCCGGGTTGGCTCCGCTAACTGTCGAGAAATATCAGATAATAGACTTTCACGTCGAAAATATTATTCAGGGTCTTACCCATGCCACACCCAATGCGATACGTGTAGCCGTTTGCTTCATACTCGAGCCATTCTCCAGGGGCACCTTTGGTTAGATGGCAGGGTTAGAACTCCGGTGCGCCTAGATCTCGGTGGGTGGTGAACAGGTACTCACAGATGTCGCCCGTCCCACCTCCCCCACCGCTGTTGTTTGCTTTACAGTCAGCTAGCTCGCCTTCCAACCTCTGCCTTTCTTCGTCACCATCCTCATGGCAGTCGTCCAGTTCACCTCGCAGTCGGCTTCGTTCCAGGTCACAGGTCGCCAGGTCATCATCGCACCGACTTCCACCACCGGGCTTCGGAGTCAGCCAAACCGAGTAGCGTTCCGGGTCGACGTCGGGGCTCGCCGAGGCAGACAAATAGCACTCTTGAGTGGTATAAAGCCATGAAAAACTTCGGCAGGTAGGAGCCGTACACAGAGCACCACATTCTGCAGGGGTCCTGGTAATATACGGAATATCATATGGACTAGCTGCCACGGATGCGTCGCATCGAAACGTCAACGGATTGAGCTGGTAGGCTAGCATACCTACCTACTGGCTGGTATGTCAGAATGCCTACTGGCTGGTATAACAACATATCTACCAGATGGCATGTAGAGGAGTGTTTAACATCCTAGAATACCACCGACAGTATCTACAATTGTAGAATAAGGCCCCTGAATCTTTCAGTTCTGCCTACATTATAAAGAATAGCCTATACTTTATAGCGTAACTACTGGTGCCATTCAGCCCTATCGTATTACCTTTAGAGTTAAACAGTAACCTTATAATATATCTCTTCTAGAAATCACACTTTAGAGATCATATTTTGTTTGTATAGTTTTAAAGGCCTACCTATTATTTGCATTCGGGTACCCTCCGAACACACATTCTTTTGCCGGTAGACATAAAATCTTTATACATGCCATTTATTCACACGCCCAGCAGACTATACCTTTTCAACCTACTGTCTATTTAATATTGATTATTAGGTAAACCCGGTAAGCGTTTGTATAGAGCCTAGGAAAACAAGGGAGCATTTTACAATAAATACCGCTATTTTACATCCCTTTGGAGTATCCACATTGTATACAACGCACATTTATAACCCAATTATCAATGCGAGCTGTTTGCTTAAGTTGGTTGCTAGCTGACCGATCAGCCGTTGGCGACCCGAGACCCCCAGGTGGGAGCTGTAATCGGGTATAAGTCAACACACACTCTCTCAATCCATGAGATCAGTGGCCCGCACCAGATGGATTCGAGGTGAAAGTCGGTACTCAAACGGGCACAACTTCATGTCTTTGCCCTGCAGCTTGATGCTGTGTAACATTAAGCCTGTAGCGGCCGATCCTCCACATTCCGCACTATTGAAGATATGCGTTCGACTCTGGCAATATTGCTCCCGCCATGGGGTTTCAATCGGCAACCGAGGCTTTGCTTAGATGTGGCTGGCTGACAAGGCACCGCTGGTTCCAAGAGGCCCTGAGGCCCTGATCTTGACTCTGAGGCTATGAGTGGAGATACCTTCAGAGCAGGATAAAAGCTCATTCAGCACACCCTTTCCAACCTAGGAAGCCGTTAGAAATCGGCATCCGAGCCTCAATCTGACCCGTCGATCAGATCCATCTTTTCGAGCCATCATATCCACCGGCCGCCCACCATCTCCGATTGTTCTCTGGTTAATGGTTACTCCCTACGTGAGATGCCAGCATTCTTACTGCATAGGTATATATAATACCACAATGGCCCCATATGGCGCCTGCAAGCCCGAAATAGTTGAATGGCTGGTAAAGGATGCCGTATTGATCGGGTCAAGGGATGGAATTCCAGCGTGGTCCTTCTACAACAGACCCATTCTGGGGACTCGGTCTCCCTTGCCTTCTCACCGGCGGACGAACATTCGTTTGTAGTAAGGGTTACAGTGGACAAGTCACAAGTGAATCACCGCCAGTCAAAATACGTCTGCAAGAATTCATACAGGTGCGTTGCTAGCCCAACAAGGAAAGGGTGAGCAGGAATGGATCTCTCTCGTCGAGAGAATCCAGTTGATGCACGTTCCCCAGGGACAGCCCCCCCCCGCTCCATGGGTTTTTGACGGTTGAGGTGTCCGATTTCTTGGTACCCATAGGAGTTGCGGAATTATACTGCATCCCAGTTAAATGCGACTCCCAGCTCATTGACTCGTAAAGAGATGCATGGAAGAGTACATTATTCTAATATATTACAAACACACTAGCAATTAGAACATGATCAGGGGTCCTACGGCCATGTTACAAAATTATAAATGATACAGAGCATGAGGTAGCGTATCAACACAGTGTATGTAGATTTACTGAATGCGACATAAAACTAATTAAAAAACACGTACAAGAAAAGATAGACTATCAAGACAGCTACTTTCGTTGCGATTCGTGAAACAGCTTTCATGTCCATATTTTTGCCAGTATACAGCAGCTACCCCATTCTCCATATAAATAGAATTTACGTCCAGTCAACATCCAAACAATGCCCACGAATCTCTCCATTAAACCATTCTATTATGTCGATTTGGCTTTGCCTCACTCTGGCACCCTGCAACATATCTCCTCCGGCTTCTGGACTGACCACCGCCGAAACCGTTTCATAGAGCTGCCTCAGTGCGAGATTCTTCCCAATACAAGCCCTCAACCCCACCCCAAATGGAATCATATTCCTCTCCATATTAGATGTCTTAAGCCCATCAGACCTCCCATCCTCTAGCCACCGTTCTGGCTTAAACTCAAATGGCTCCGGGAAAACCTCCTCATCATGGTGAAGTGTATACGCAGCACATCCAACCACCGTGCCAGGAGGCAGAGTGTATCCCCCAACCTGGAGATAAGTTGAGGGTGGAATAACCCTGGTAAGGCGGGTAGGGTTTGCCATGCCCAACCGTAGACCCTCTTTCACAACGGCACGAAGGTAGGGAACTGATTCCGGGTCAAAGACTGAAGATTTCTGTCGATGAGCGTTAATCTCCGCCGCAAGAGTGTGCCGACTGTCCTCGTTTCGGATTAGGTGGAAGAGGATAGTGGTCAGCATCACAGCCGTGGAGTCTGCTCCTGCGAACACGATGGCTTTGCATTGAGCTGCTGTTTCTGTTCGAGAGATCCCGGCCGATAGCAGGCGAGATTGATAGGTAGATTTTGCGGATGCGGGATCGGCATGAGACATCACCCCTGCAGTGAAGTTGTCCAGCTTTTGGAAGGATTGGATGGCTTCTTCGTTTAGAGTTAGCCGGGCTGCGAGACGGTAAATTTGGTGGAAGAGCCAATTGGGAAGGAGTGAGAAGCGTGAGAACGCTACTATAGAGAATATGAAGGGATTGGCGCTGAGCTTCGCACTCTGTTGTTCTTCTGCGGAGAGGTGAGCGGTTTCGGCAAAGCCCCCATAAGGTCTGTCGAGAAGATATTCTGTTACGACATCGATGGAGAGTCGGGCGCAGAGATCAATGAGATCAAAAGGGACCTTTTCGGCCTGGTATGTGCGGATGCGTCGAGTGAATTGAGTAATGGATTGTCCAATGGGTAGATTGGGGGCGCAGGAGGATCGAATGCGGGCCGGACTAAAGAGGGGGGCGACGGCTTTGGCACGCAAGTCACGATATTCGGGATCAATAGCAGAAAAGATCGAGACGATGGGGCCGAGGTTGAAGTTCTTGTAGCGGGCATCCTTGGGAAAGCCGCCGTTGGTGATGTAAATGTCGCGCAGGGCTCTGCTGTCAGAGACTGAGACGCTGTTTGGTCCTACACGGAGCACAGGAGTGCGATAACGATGGTGAAGAGAGCGAAGAACATGGCCCTCAATCCCTAGATAGCAAATGACATATAGAAATAGTGGGCAGACGGAGACGTAAATGGGACCAGGGACATGACGAAGAGGGTGCACGAAGCGATGATGGATGACGTATAGGAGTAGTGCAGAGGCCCCAAGGAGGGGAAGTGTGTCAAGGATCATGACAATAATCTAGCGGGTCATAATCCCTAGGCGAACGGAGATCTGAAGGATTTTGAGGGGAAAGGTCAAGGAGAAGGTTCCCTGTTGCCGCATATACTCGGGGTCGGGGTAGGGCTATCTGGGGTTACTATCGCCGAGTAAGTGAGAATAGTCATATGAAAGCCGACTGAGAATAATTAAGACTACAGCGAACAGCGAATTATACTACCAACAGCGGTAATACCAGCATGATGACCGGCCATTCCGACATTATTGATGTTCTCAATGGGGTTACTCCCTCCTCACTGGGGAATGAAGACCAGAGAAGCAGGGCTCTCCTAGCGGCATATGCACTCGTGGCACGGCTGGAGACGCCATGGGAAACCACCGCACGACTGTGTATGGGTCAGGTACGTTCATCCTGGTTGCTCTACAGTACGCGTCAGATGCATGAACTGATTGGCTGAATAGCCTGCTCTTGGCGCAGCGTTGAAGGTGTGCAAGGACCTTGAGCTGTTTGAAAAATGGGACAGAGAAGGAAACCAGGCTATGAATGCGGACGAATTGGCTAAACTGGTGCCTTGTAAAACGGCTCTGCTGGGTCTGTGTATCCTAAAGGCCATCAGGGATAAGATACAAGTGCTGACTGAATCATGTAGAGCGTCTTCTGCGGCATCTTGCTTCGAACCACATGCTCCATGAACCATCGATTGGTGTGTTCAAGCCAACTGCCTTCACCAAGTCACTGCTACAGCCTGTTTTTGGAGAATGGATTAACCATTTGTAAGGGCTCTCCTTCCTTGGGCTGTAAAAGCTATTGCTTTTATCTAGCTAATGGTTTCAGATATGACGCCACGTTGCCATGCTTCTTTAAAATGCCCGAGTACCTGGCTCAAACTGGGTATAATGTTCCTCTTGACCCGGCCAACGGGGTATTCCAGTATACCAAGAGCTGGAAGGGTGACATGTTTCACTACTACGAAGCTCATCCTCGTGAGGGTGAATCCTTCAACCACGTGATGGGAGGCGTCATGGCGAACCAAGCTGGCTGGCTGGACATCTTCCCTCATGAGCGTGTGTTGAATACGGCGATTGAAGGGACGCCTCTTGTGGTGGATGTGGGCGGTAACATCGGGCATGATATGGAACGATTTCGCCAGGTGTACCCGGAAACCGCGAGCCGACTGTATCTACAAGATCGTCCCGAGGTTGTTAAGCTGTCTAAATGCCCAGACTCGGTGAACAAGATGGGCTACGATTTTTTCACGCCTCAGCCGGTCAAGGGATCCCGGGTGTACTACATGCATGGAGTGCTTCATGACTGGTCCGATGAGCCAGCGCGTAAGATCCTGGCAATGCAGAGAGAGGCCCTGACGCCAGGATACAGCACGCTACTGATTCACGATCATATCGCACCCCGTGCGCTAGCGCATCCACACACCACCGCGTACGATCTAACCATGATGGTAATGGTGGCTGGAACGGAACGAACCGAGGCGCACTGGGAGAAGTTGCTGCAGTCAGAGGGATACCGAGTTGTCAGGGTCTGGAGATCTCCGTTGGCAGTGCAGGGGATTATCGAGGCGGAGTTGGCTTAGAAGACGTAACAGAGTAAATTTGTCCCATCTAGAATAGGTACGAATCTAGTTATCCACATTGACATTGTTGGTCACGGAGCCAAACACCTCCAGGGCGTGGCCGAGATAATCCTGGGTTCCCTTGAGGCGAGGAGTCATGTCACTTCCCAAAGGCAGCAGCTTCTCTGCCTGGTGCCCCTCGCCTACGCCTTCGCCAACTACAACCTGATACAGTGCCTGCATGGCCTTGTCTTTGTCGCCGTTCGGCTTAATCTTTCCACTCACCAGAAGCCCCTGGACTTGTTCGGTAAAGGTACCCTTGTAGTCCTCGGGGAGCGGGGTCTTGCCCAGCACCACAGAGTTGGGCATGTTGGTGTTAAAAGTCCCCAGAACAACAGTCAAAGTCCTGATGTTGAAGGGGGCTACCTCCTTGGCGAGGATTTTGGTCAGAGCTAAAAAAAATGCCATTGTTAGCTACCTGGAGGTTCCATGATGAGGTTAGACGCTAGTGTTAGGACCTGACATACCGTCCAGGCCAGCCTTGGCACCTCCATAGACTCCCATCGTGGGAATGCCATCAAGGGAAGCACCACTGCTCATGTTGACAATGACCCCAGATCGGCGTTGACGCATGTGAGGGAGCACCGCACGGATCAGGCGCAGGGGGCCAAAATACATGGTCTCCATCTGGGCGCGAATCTCCTCCTCGGTACTGGTCTCGATGGGCGCGTAGATGGATCCCCCGGCATTGTTCACAAGAATGTCGATCTGCTCACCGTCCTTCTCAAGCTCAGTAATCACATTACCGCTCTGGGGGCTGTCGACATCCAGTTGGACCCATTTCCCCCCTTTCCCCTCGATCTCTGCGACGAGATCCGGAGTGCGAGACGGGTTACGCGACGTGGCGATGACCTTATGGCCACCGGCCTGAGCGGCACGAGTTAGGGAGAGGCCAAAGCCGGAGGAGCAGCCCGTGATGAGCCAGGTGAGTTTGTGAGAGCCCATGATGAATGGTAAAAAATCTATGGTGGTTGATCGTATGAGTGTAATGACGCTACAAAATGATACATTGGCCGAATTTATAAGGGAAGCCCTAGCGGAGATAACGGGTTTTACCAGAGGGGTGGACGTTGTAACTCCGTCGACAGGGGTTGTGGTCGTTTCTACTCGGGGTTGGGCAAAGTTCTGTTTCCACTTCCAACACTGGGTGGCCAGCCCTATCCCTAAATAATACTCAATAACATGAAGAGCAACGTGGACAGACCAAGATCCTTTATTCAGGATCATCTTCATTATCATCATCATCATCATCATCATCATCATCATCATTCCCCATCATCACCCACCATGACTAGCGGCACTCAAGTCATACTGTTTGGTCCCCAACTGACTCAAACGTATTGGGCCCCCGATCGACTGCTGCGTCTCCAATTAGATCTTCAAGATAATCCCCGCTTGGAATTTCTGCGGCATGGTCTGATCCAGTTAGAGCCTTTTGTGGCGAGCACCCCCCTCGCGCGAGATAATGACGCATTGGTCTCGCAGCTAGGGACACTAGCAGGGTTCGCGCGGGGCGAGGAAATTCTAGATCCACAGCACCTGCAGGGTAATATCCTATTGGCGCCATTGACTGTCGCGTCACAGGTGGTGGACTGGCTTCGAATTACTCCATCGGAGGAGCTGGTCGTACAAGGCTTCTGTATAGGGTTTTTATCCGCTGCGGTTGTGTCCTCGACGTATAGTGATGATCGATCCGAGTTTGAGCGATATGTTGGGAACAGCATTCGTCTCGCGGCTTGTATGGGCCTTCTCATTGATGCAGAAGATTCACTGAATGCCCCATCGGATCGCGCAACCGCCATCTCAGTGCGCTGCCAGTCACCTCCACATCGTGCAGCTGTCGAAGCCACACTAGATTTGTTTCCCCAGGTATGTATTCTACCAGGCCTCCACACCATTGGAACACTCGTTGATTGACCTAGGCATACATATCCTGTATCACTGACGACCGCACATTCACTGTCACCCTTCCACATCGCCACCTGGCGGGTGTGACGGAACGCTTGAAACATCAGTCCATCCCGGCTACAATTATTGGTCTAGATGGTTGCTATCACCATCAAAAGCACACCGATGCCGCTCAGACACTCAAAGAGATCTGTTCCAAGACGCCTGAAATGCAGTTGCCCTTGAGCAGTCAACTTCGTCTTCCCCTGCGGTCCACTGCAGATACTGAGCTCCTCACGATGGGAGCACTCCATGACGTCGCTGTAGACCTCATTCTCTGCAAGCGGGCCCACTGGTTCCAGACCGTCAAACGAACGCTCGATGAGGTTCTGAATGATGTCAAGTTCGTCGCCGTAGGTCCGGAATCATGCATTCCGCGATCACTTTCTCTTGCCAGACCTGCCGCCGACCTACCCGACGCAATCGCCGTGGTGGGGATGGCCTGTCGCTTTCCCCAAGCTGACTCCCTGGAGGAGTTCTGGCAGCTCCTTAGTTCGGGAGAAACGGCTATTGGGAGGATACCCCTGAGCCGCTTCAATCCGGCGGATCTGCAAAGGGAGCCGAAGCTGTCTACGTTTTGGGGGAATTTCCTACGCGACGCAGATGCCTTTGACCACCGATTCTTTGGAATCTCAGGACGGGAGGCTAAATCCATGGATCCACAGCAGAGATTGGTCCTGCAGGTTGCGTATGAAGCTATGGAGGCGGCAGGGTATTGTGGCCCACAGTCAAGCACCAAACGGAAAGAGACCAATGTAGGGTGCTATCTTGGTGTCGGCTCCGTCGATTATGAGGCGAATGTGGCTTCGGATGATGCGAATGCGTTTTCGGCAACAGGAACTCTAAGGGCGTTTATCAGCGGTCGCATTAGCCATTTCTTTGGCTGGACTGGTCCAGCAATCACATTGGACACAGCCTGTTCGTCGTCAGCGGTCGCGATCCATATGGCGTGTAAGGTATGATTCCAATACAACCCAACCTACGTTAGCCAGATCGAAAGTTGATATAGTTGCGTGGATGATATAGGCTATCTTGTCAGGGGAATGCGCCATGGCCCTAGCTGGAGGCGTGAACGTCATCACGAGTCCCAGTCTCTACCAGAACCTTGCTGCTGCCTCTTTCCTCAATCCCAAAGGATCCTCGCGCGCTTTCGATGCAACTGCAGGCGGATATTGCCGGGGCGAGGGCGCGGGGATTCTGGTGCTAAAGCCCCTCTCTAAGGCCGTGGCAGCCAATGATAATATCCTTGGAGTTATCTCCGGATCTGCGGTGAACCAGGGCTCCAATTGTAGCTCAATTACGGTTCCGGACTCTCACTCGCAGAGCGCGCTGTATAATCGTGCTCTTTCGCTAGCACAAATTGATCCCAGAGAGGTGACATATGTGGAGGCGCACGGTACTGGTAAGCGATATACATTGCGAATCCTATCGAGGTACAACTAGGGCTGAAATTTCACTAGGAACACAAGTTGGGGACCCTATCGAGTATGAAAGCGTCAAACTAGCTCTTGCGAGTCCAGGACGGAAAGACAAGATCCTGTTGGGATCCGTCAAAGATAATATTGGCCACACCGAAGCTGCCTCGGGAGCTGCAGGGGTCATAAAAACCATCCTTATGATGCAGAAGAGAACAATTCCCAAGCAGGCAAACTTTGGGACCCTGAACCCGCGGATCAAGGCCGCAGACCAGATTGTAGTGTCACAATATACACAGCCCTGGGCAGCTGCACGGAGGGTTGCTTTGGTGAACAACTACGGTGCGGCTGGCAGCAACGCTGCAATTGTGGTACAGGAGTATGAAAAGCCCCATGCAGCACCACAATCTCCGGCTGGCATCACGTATCCCATTGTTCTCTCTGCGAAGTCCGCAATCAGTTTACGGCTGTACATGCAAGAGCTCAGGCGTTTCGTCTGCACAGCAAATGTTCCACTACGAGATGTTGCATATTCTCTGGCAAGGCGACAAAATCCTGCATTTGAATACCGAGCAGCGTTTAGCGCCGAGGATATTGCCGGCTTGACTGCCACCCTGGATCGGTTGAACGCCAATACTATTGAAGCTGGCACTACGCGCACTTTGAAACGTCCGGTAGTGTTGGCCTTTGGCGGCCAAACTGGTCGTACAGTGACGGTATCGAAAGATTTATATAATAGCAGTCCGATATTCCGTAACCACCTGGTGCGTTGAAACTTCCCCTGCAGTAGGACTCCACTTTTGCTGACCTTCCCCCTACAGGACAAATGCGAAGCTATATGCAAATATCTTGGCTTGCCAAGTATCCTAAGCAACATCTTCTCCGCCGAGCCGGTGGATGACATCGTCTCCCTCCACTGTATGCTGCTGTCAATGCAAGTATCTTGTGCCAAGTCATGGCTAGAGTCTGGACTCGAGGTGGACACCCTCATTGGTCACAGTTTCGGCCAATTATCTGCTCTCTGTGTTGCAGATTCCATCTCTCTAGAAGATGCGCTCCGACTCGTTGCTGGCCGAGCACGCTTGATCCGCGATAAATGGGGCCCGGAACGTGGAGTCATGCTCTCACTTGAGTGTGATCTGGCTGACTTGAAGGAGCTGGTGACTCGCGTTAACTCGACGGCTAATTGCGCCGTGGACGTAGCTTGCTACAATGGCCCTCGTAGCTTTGTGCTCTCTGGTAATGCGCAGTCCATCGATCAGCTAGAGGGGTGGTCCGGCTCGTTTAAAACAATCAGGCTCCAAAACACGCATGCCTACCATTCGTATGTCGCAGATGCTATCCTGGAAGATTTCAGGAAAGTTGCCAACACGATCACCATCCGACCACCGCGTATCCATGTTGAGACCTGCTCCCCCGGCACCAGCTGGACCTCCTTCACAGCTGAGACTATCGTCGAACATACTAGACAGCCTGTCTACTTCCATGACGCCGTGGATCGCATCGCAGCGCGTCTCCCTTCTGCCTTGTGGCTTGAAGCTGGATCTGCATCCCCAATCATCGCTATGGCTCGTCGCATTCTTACACAGTCGGGCCAATCGCACTCATTTATCCCAATGGAACTGGGGGTCGATGCGACGACTAACATGGCAAATGCAACCTGTCAGCTATGGACTGCAGGGGCCGGTGCTTCGTTCTGGCCTTTCTATGGAGATGGGCAGGCCGCACACATCAACCTGCCCCCGTATCAATTTGAGCGGACACAGCACTGGCTTCCGTACAAGGGAGGCCTGGTACCATCCCCAGCTAGAGCTTCTTCGAGATCAAGGTCTAGCTTAGTGGCCATAGTCAAGAGCGATGCGGCACAGGGAGAGTGCCTGTTCTCTGTGGATACCTCCAACGCCATCTTTGACTTAGCAACTCGAGGACACGCGGTTGCTGGTCACAGCCTTTGCCCCGCCTCAATGTACATCGAATTCGCTGCTCAAGGCGCTTCAATGATCGCTAGCAAATCCGATAATACGGAATTCGCCCCTCACATTGAAAGCCTCTCTATCTCCTCCCCCCTCGGTCTTGGTGCCAATTTATTTCTCCGCCTGTGCACTGTAGCTCATGGAGTCTGGGATTTCACCGTTTTCAGCACATCTTCCGTGGGGCAAACAGAGCATGGCAAGGGACGTATTAGCCTTGTATCTACCGGAGATGTTGTCGCCGAGGCACGGCTGAAGCTTCTACAAAAGATCGCCCGAAGCTCCAGCATGGATCGTATCGTGCACTCTCCTACTGCGACAGGGATCAGTGGTGACATTGTATACCGAATCTTTGGAGAGATAGTGGACTATGCTCCTTACTATCGCGGGGTGAAGTCTCTATCCTCTTTAGGAAATGAGGCAGTCGGCTTCGTAGATCTCCCAGATGATGCCCAACAGTTGAGCAGAAAAAATACGTTCTGTCGACCTGTTGAGCTAGATAACTTTCTTCAGGTTGCTGGGATTCATGTAAACTGCCTCTCTGCCCGCCACGCGGATGAGGTGTTTATGTGCACTGCTGTGGATGAGGTCATCCTGTCTCCTTCGTTCGTGGGTTCCAAGACCGACTCGCGGAACTGGACAGTCTATTCCCATCATGAAACGATATCCAAGGGGAGCTTGACCAATAACATTTTTGTTTATGATTCCGCGAAGACTCTAGTAGCGGCTATTATGGGGGCAACATTTCGCAGCGTACCATTCAAGTCGCTAGCTCGCAGCCTAACTCGCCTTAATCAGCTTATCCCTTCGACTGCAGACAAGCCAGGGGATGATGATATGGAGCTTCTGGCCGACTCGGGATACGACTCCAACCTCGCCACTCCACCTACCGAGGATGAAGGCGAAGACTCATTGGAAAGCTACTTTTCAACAGAACAGGAAGTGCCCGAGACTAATCAGTGTTCAGATGTAGCCAATGATAGTACCACGCTCCAACAACTGCGAGCCCTGCTGGGCAATATCATGGAGATACCCGTCGAGGAGATAAAGCCTTCCTCCAGCCTTGAGGAGCTTGGCATTGACTCGTTACTCGTCACAGAGGTCCTGTCTGAGATCCAGAAGTCCCTCAAGATCCGCATTACTGCAGCAGAGTTCCAAGGGTGTACCGACGTGCTTTCTGTTTGTCAACTACTACAGCCACAGGAGAACGCCGCACGCACAACGCCCCAGCGCATCCCGGCATCTACCAATGGACACGCTGAAATAACGTCCCCATCTCCGCACAACGGCCGCTTGTCAGACCAGTCAGACAAGAGTCTAGCAGTCGTGAGTCAAGAATGTTTCTCAGATACGAAGCACGTCTTTGATAAACATTCTGAAGTTAGTGGATTTGCCGGGTTCTTTAATGAAGCCTTTCTCATGCAATGCGAACTCGTGGTGCAGTACGTAGTAGACGCTTTTGCGACACTTGGCTGCGTGTTGAGCGATATGACGCCAGGCGATGAAGTTCCCACTGTACCGCATGTTGGCAGTCAGCGCAAGCTTATACCTCAGCTGTACAAGATTCTTGAGGATGCGCAACTGATCACGCAGGGCAAGGATGGCCGGTTCCAGCGGTCCGCCACACCGACCCCCGCTAGACCAGTAGCGAGTCTGCATAGCGCTATGCTGGACAGATTTCCCAGGCACGCATCAGAGACAAAGCTGCTCCACACAACTGGTCACAGATTAGCAGACTGTTTGTCTGGGTCTGCTGATCCGTTGTCGTTGATCTTCCGAGACTCCTCTGCTCGCGCCCTACTGGAGGACGTATACACGAATGCGCCCATGTTCAAAACCGGTACACTTTTACTGGCACAGTATCTCTCGTCTGTGGTGTCTCGCTTCGGAAACACACGGGAGATTCGCATTCTCGAGCTCGGAGCAGGTACAGGCGGCACCACCAAGCAGCTTGTTAAGACCTTGGAAAAACTAATACCTGATACCAAATTCACGTACACCTTCACTGATCTCTCGTCATCGCTAGTAGCCGCGGCTCGTAGGAAATTCCCCCAATCCTTCATGCGTTACTCAGTGTTGGATGTTGACAAGGTTCCTGGCCCTGAACTGCAGTGCTCCTACGATATTATTGTCTCCACCAACTGTATCCATGCTACCCAAAACCTGGTACGATCTACCACGCACATCCGGCAAATGTTGCGACCAGATGGGGTTCTTTGCCTCGTGGAGCTGACACGGAACCTGTTCTGGTTTGACCTCGTGTTTGGTCTATTGGAGGGGTGGTGGTTGTTCAATGACGGAAGAAAGCATGTCCTCGCTGATGAGCGGCGGTGGGAGAGATGTCTACACGAGGCTGGGTTTAACTGGGTCGATTGGACCGATAGCCCATCCAGGGAATCGGATCTCCTACGAGTGATTACAGCGTCTCCATCTCCGGCCGTCACCACTACAACGAAACAGGAGACAATAACTTTCAAGAGGGTGGACGACCTAGATCTTAAGGCAGATTTGTACTACCCTGCGCAGGTTGCTGATTCAACACGGCGTCTTCCTGTAGGTGAGACCAAGTCTTCACGGCTGATCCTGGACTTCAATCACTAACCGCAACACAGCACTCATGATTCACGGTGGTGGCCACATCATGCTGTCCCGTAATGACATCCGCCCAGAGCAAACCCAGCTACTACTACAGCAGGGCTTCCTTCCTATAAGCGTGGACTACCGATTATGCCCTGAGGTAACACTCGCTAATGGACCTATGGTGGATGTTGCAGATGCGCTACACTGGATTCGCACGGTCCTACCCACCCTCCGTCTACGCCGGAGTGATATTAAAATTGACGGAACCCGTGTAGTGAGCGTCGGCTGGTCGACAGGTGGGCATCTGGCCCTCTCGCTTGGATGGACCAGTGTCCCACGAGGGATCAAGCCTCCGGATGCTACCCTAGCCTTTTACTGTCCTCTTGACTACAAGGATGATTTCTGGCTCCGGAAAAACATTCCTGAGGGGTCTGAAAGTCCGAATACTTATGAGCTCGATGAAAGCATCTGGACCGCTGTGCAGGAGAAAGCCCTTACGCGGTACAATGTTCCCTCAACACAACGAGCTGTAGGAGGATGGATGGCACCAAGTGATCCACGTAGTCGGCTGGCTCTATATATGAATTGGCAGGGACAGACACTGCATGTTCTTCTCCGTGGGCTTGATAGGCATCGCAGAGAGAAGCCAGGATTGCCTACTGAGGCGGAGATTGAGGCTGTGAGTCCATTAGCCCAGATCCGTCAAGGTACATACGCTACGCCAACATTTATTATCCATCCCAGAAAGGATGATCTTATCCCATGGGAGCAAGCGCAGCGCACATACGAGGCGCTACGCGAACAGGGGATTGCAAGCCAACTACGCATTGTGGACGATGTGCCGCACCTGTTCGATATGTATCGCGGGTATCAGCAGCAGGAGGACATACAGAAGGTGATCAGGGATGGATACGACTTTCTCCGGGCGCACATATGAAATAGATACATCATTTAGTAATATAGCCCTGTCCGTATGATCAGTTGCAATCAGAACACAACGTCCTTGAAATCCTCGCAAAAAGCCCATCTTGTATCTGACCGTATACCCCTTTCCCGCCAGCCATTCACCATCTCCGGAAATATTGGTATGCGCGATCTCAGCGATCGATCATGTCCCAGAATGACAAAGATCTCGTCATGGGCATCGAGCTCGTGAATCTTCCTCACCGTCTCCATGGCCGCCTCGCGGTCCGGAAACAGCGGCCCATCGGCGACCGTGAAGAAAGGGCAACAAGGACTCATGTTCGATGTAAGCAGTTCCTGTAACACATCCCCTGGACAGCAGCCCTGCAAAGGCGGGGGAACGGACGTAGGAAACGGCAGATACTGGGTGGGACGCAAAACTCCAGGATGATGACAGGCATCTGCACCCATCAGCACAAAGGAATCCGGCGTTGTCCGCGCAAGGGCACACAAATGCCCAACTGCATGGCCCGGCGCATCCAGTAAATATAGGGACCCATCGCCGAAATAATCCATAGCATCGAACCGCCCGATCTTCAACCCCTCGTTGAAGGATACCTCACGGACTGTCCGCCCCCGCATATCACTCTGCAACACACCACTATTCGGATTTTCCGGCCACCCTGGCCACGATATATCCCGGACCCCGGGGCCAATAACCAGGTCGGTGGTGCCAGGGAATGTTTCCATGTTCCCGATATGGTCGAAGTGATTGTGCGACCAAATGACGGCGCTGATCTCGTCACGGCGGACAATCTTGCTGTTGTCAAGGATGGAGGCCACATCCTTGCCGCGGGTAATGGTGGTGGTTGCCTTGATGAGGGAGACAATTCTTGGGGCATAATTCTCCCAATCTTCTCGGACGCCTAGGTCAAACACAACGTGGGTGTCACCATGGCTGATGAGGAAACAGTACACTGGCGCGTCGAGGCCGGTGAAACCCTCGAGTGGAGGTTGCCAGAACAAAGTCGGGTTTAGATAGACGAGGGTTTGCCTAGTACTTTTGTTAGTGTATGTCCTACAGGACCTTTCTAGATATCCGTACGTATCGATCACTCGCACATCAACGGTGGATGTCGAACGAGGAATATTCAATTCCGGGGCTGTCTGGGGCTGCACAGGGCAACTGGAGTCTCCCATAATGTGACTAATGTGTTACTGTGTGGTGTGCTTCCGTCTTTAGACTGCTCTTGCTTCAATCTTGTATGAATTCAACGGGACCTCGGGTCAATATAGACTAGTGCAGATATACTCAGTGCCAGACATTCTTATCCGACGTACATGGGAGTGATTTCCACCCGGCTATCATTCACTATCCTCTCTACATGAAGATACGCTTAATACGCTGCTAAACTCGAGGCGTCGCATACAATTCCCCCGTCACATAAACTTGCATGCTGAGCTGTTGCTTCGTTGGATCCTCCTTTCTCCCGATCCCCAGGAAAGTGAATATACCCTTCTTGTCGGACAGATTACGATGAGTACTATGTTTACTTGAATTTAGTCTGTGTCATCTACCGCAAAAATTAGCAAAGGAGGCTATGTTGACCACTTACAAGACACTGCGGACTTTCTCCTTGATTGGCTTGCCTCCGTCATGCCACCCATACTTTTGCAACCACTCATCCACACCCTTGCCAATGACTTCATCATTAGCCGCGAAGTTCGCAGGGTAGAAGCAGATCTTTGGCGCTGGTGTTGGGTTATCCGTGGAAAGGGAGAAGTAAATCGCAGTCATTTTTCTCTGTACCGCGGTATAATGAGGTTTGTCACCATCCTGGGCCGGTGTAGGGTCAGGATTGTACGAGGTCAATGACATGAGCTCGCGGAATTTCTCCTTATCCTCATCCACGCCTGGGATTCTGCCGCCAAGCGTATAGTAATCCCAGATATCCTCAAATGATTCAGCCGGATGTCGCATATAGATCTTGAGACGCGCCTTGTCGGTCGTGATAAAGTCGGTGGCAAGATAGCGGGGACCGTTTTCATACTCCTTTGGCTTTGTGTTCAAATACTGTTGAATGAGGTCAAGAGAGCGAAGGATATTGGGGTGAGATTCGATATTTGGTAGTTGATACACGCCGCGTCGCACAGCCTCCCATCGCGTGATTCCTTCGGCCACTGCAGTGAAACAGGGTGGGAAATAGACTTTGGCCATGACTGGGATAGCATCTGGGGTTGGCAGACGGCGACGGATATCAAATCCCAGGATCATGGGCATCTGATAGCCCGCCTGGGCGACGAGACTCTTCTGTTCCTCTGTCGAGCGATGGGAATGCACGAACCACTTCCGGAGGGATTCGTACCAGGTGTCGTCGAACCCAGGAGTCTTCTTCGCTAATGCGTCAAGGACGACCTCAAAATTCTTGATGCCGAGGGGGTTGGCATCATCAGCTGGCCGCAGTGGGCTGACATCTACAACAAAGCGAACTGCTTGATCCTTGCCAGAGCTCTTGAGTTCAAAGCTGTACTCAAAGGGGTTGCCGTCCCAGCCGACGCCGCTGCGGAGTGAATCGGCTTCGGGGCGGCCTCCTAGCTGTGGGCAGATGGTGTCGCGGAAAAATAGGAGGAATTGACGCTGTGCATCCTCAGGATATTGTGCTTCTTGGAGCATGCGAGCGAGATCCCGTCCACTAGTCAACCACCAGTATGGCAGGGCCTCTGAGGCGGGGCTCTGGGGCCCAAGCGCCTGGAATGTGGGTAAGTCAACGGTGACGGACATGGCTGGCGAGGTGTGGGTGCTCAAATGGCTTGGGCTTGAGCACAACGATATATTCTTATCAGGATCATGGTGTCCTGGAGCTGGGTTAGCTAAATTCTATGTCATTTAAGGCAATATCAAGAATCTCACATGACCCGAGTGAAACCCCGAGTGCATCGATTACTCAGGGCTACGCTGTTCGTGCACGACTATCAACCCTGCAAGTATGGACCCGTTTGCCTCACTCCCTGCCCTCATACCCCGATCGACAAAATGGATTTACAATCGTTTTTCTGTCGGCTTCTTGCCATCCCCGCCCCGGCCGGTTGGATAGCGGCGGCTGCGGTTACAATAATTGCCCTTTGGCTCGGCGCGAACTGGTGGCGACTACGACACATTCCTGGTCCTTTCCTAGCTTCGGTTACGAATTTGTATCGCATGAGCTGGGTTTCGACTACCCGGGCGCATCTCATTCTGCAGGATGTACATAAGAAGTATGGTGAAGTGGTCCGGATCGGGCCCAATATGGTCTCGTTCAGCAATCCGGCAGCGATTCCAACGGTGTATCCCATGCGAGCCGGGTTGCCAAAGGTAAAACCGTCTGACTTGAATATAGATGGGGCCCTTGTGTGTAGACGTTTGGGCTGATGTGAAAGTGATTGATCCCAATAGAGCGATTTTTACGTCACTCTACGCCCGTATACCAGGCGCGGTGGTGCATTGCACGCCGTCTTCAACACAACGGAGGAGCACATTCTCAAGCAAATCAAGACTCCCATTGCCCCCATCTTCAACATGACCAATACTACTACCTTCGAGCCGCTTGTAGACGAGGTTTTGCAGTGCATCCGCGATAAGTTCGATCAACGGTTCGCTGCCACAGAGCAGATTTTTGACATGGGCCAATGGCTGCAGTTCTTCGCGTTCGATGTCATGGGCACAATGACATTTTCCAAGCGATATGGCTTTCTAGATGAGGGAAAGGATGTGGGCGGCATGTTGGGAACAATCGTTGATTTCATGAGGACCTCTGCTCCGGTGAGAATGCGTCCCACAGTCTCATCCGGATTTCGCTCCCCCCCCCCCCCACAAGCTGAAACTGACCTGAGATCATAGATGACACAGTCCCCTCTGCTAGACAGGGTCCTACGAAAGAATATCGTTGCCGATACATTTTGGCAAGCTGTACGGGGTACTGCCTCCCTCTCAATCTTAGGCTTCGTCGGGCAGGCGATCAAAGAAAAGAAAGAAAAGCTAGAAAAAAGTGACGGCAATACCGACGACCATCATACGGATTTCCTCACGCGTTACATCCACCTGCAAAAGAATCATCCAGAGATCCCCGCCTGGGCTCCCACAGCCTGGACATTCTCCAACGTCATTGCTGGTTCCGACTCGGTCGGTACGGTCATGCGTACACTCCTATTCCATCTCCTTGTCTATCCAAACACCCTTGAGAAGCTCCACGAGGAGCTGAAAGCTGCGAATCTCTCCCAGCCCTTTCCTCGGTACAATGAGGTGCGCGACCTACCCTACCTCGAGGCCTGTGTTCAGGAAGCGGTCCGTATCCACCCACCCTTCGCTCTACCTTTTGAACGGGTCGTCCCGAAAGGCGGCGTTACGGTCCTTGGGCATTATCTCCCCGAGGGGACGGTCGTTGGGGGGAACCCATACGTCGTGAATCGAGATCAGAATATGTTCGGCGACGATGCAGAGTTTTGGCGGCCAGAGCGATGGCTCGAGGGGGATATCTCCCATAAAAGGAAGCTGGAAGGAGGTGTGCTTACGGTTCGTCTCATGCCAGAGCATCTTTCCCTTTCAACTGTTTATCTGCATACTGACTCTAGTGTAGTTCGGTGCCGGGCGACGAATCTGTCTCGGGCGACATGTGGGAATCCTGGAAATCAAAAAGTTGATCCCGTTCTTAGTTTTGACTTATGATGCAAGTGCTTTCCTCGTCCGAATGCTATGAGTGGAGTTGCTGACCGGAGATAGATGCGGATCGTGGACCGAGAGAAATTCGAGGTGGAGAATTCTTGGTTCTTCTTCCAACGAGGGTTTTATGCTCAGATTCAGAAACGCGCCGAAATGCCATAGATTTCTTTCTACATTCCATTTTCTACTAGGAGAATAGGTTGATAGAGCCTATCCGCCTTCACTATGCCTCCTTTCTCATCATGTTCAGTATCACACTTAGACTAGTATGTTCATTGGCCATTGGTTGGCTTCAGTTCAAGCTATCCGAAACTTTGCAAGGAGTTGATTGAGTAGTCACTCCGAGATCAAGTATCTGCTAGTCACTGTCAGTCTGATACGGCGACCGCACTGCGTATCCAAGGCAAGCTGGAAACCGCTCGGGCCGTCCAGTATCCTTTCTACAGCGGGCCTAATGCGGACTTTGATGCTTCCTTCGCCGAGTAGCGTGTACTCATAACACTTCATAAATGCACAACCCCCTAGGGCCGATACTAATCCGCGTCTAACCACACATGAACAGTTTCCTTCTGTCCCCAAGATGCCCTGCTCATCACTCCCAAGGGACGTATCATAAGTATGACAATGAGCGGCGTGAGGGCCATTGTCGCAGGGACGCAAGGGACTGTGACTGTTGTGGGTCAGTGGATGTTGATATTGTCTGTGGGGTGGTTTCCCACCTACTACTACCTCGTAGTAGAATATCACAGCAGCCCTCTCCAAGACACGGCCCCAGATTGATCAGACCGCCGTGACCAGTAGAAGATATGCTGGCCCGATTCACGATTTGCGCGCTTGCCATAGGAGTAAGTAAGGGGTATGTTGCCTTAGGCAACTGCCGCAGTACACATCACAAAGGGTAAGGAATGTCATCCGTCACTAAACCTCTCAATCTTCCATCATTCTTCCCTTCATCCCTCTACAGGTACCATGGACCACCATCAGAGTCAGGGCTACAAGCTCCTGGACGAAACACTCGCGCTTTCTAGCCCTGCCCCGCAAAAATGGAGATACGCCACGATCGTCATGGCCAGCTTAGCCCTCGTCCAATCTATTGCCCTGATCACTTTAACCCTTCCAGCGCCCTCGTACCTGACTGGCTTCACCACCGACTTCCCCTCTGCGCGATCCCACATCGCCCTCACTCAAAAGCGCTTCACCTCACCCATCCGCGCCACGCTAAACGGGTCTCTCTATCGTGTTGATGATCCCACCGAACCAACCTACACAGGCGACCATCCCACCGAACAGCTGGACGCCGCGTGGGAGGTCCTTATCGGAGACCGGTACTTCCCCCTAACGGACCAAGAAATATCTCAGCTGAACGCCGATGCGGATCTCCCTACCCTCGAACCAGTTACCCTAAAGAACGGTACCGACAGGTTCCTCGGGGGCGTAGACGCCTTACATTCGCTACACTGTCTGGACGCGCTGAGACGGCACGTGCATGGGCAAGGCGATCACATCGGGAGTTTGCTGGGCAACGAAGTGATGATGATGCATATTGGTTCGTATCCTTCCTTTTCATTCCATCTCCCATCTCCCGGTATGCAAGGAATACTTATAGTATACAGATCACTGCATCGATCAGCTCCGCCAGACAATTATGTGCTCTGCGGATTTGACACCCGTCACACTACGACCCATACGGACGCGTGATTCGGAAGGCAAGTCGATTCTCCTGCTCCTCGGTGAAACAGAGAGGATGCACACATGTCGGGACTTTGGGCGGGTAAAGGATTGGCTGCATGGGCGGCTATGATATCATATCTCCAGCCTCCATTGGCGAGCATGCCTATTTTTCTACTCTATTAAACTCTTCCCTGATCTATAATGCAGCCATAGACGAGGGTCGCTAACTCTCTGCCATCAACCATTATCCCACGGGGATTGTTGCATATCATCCACTGTTATTAGTTAGCTCCTGCTAAGTTCCACTCCGTTGTAATGCCACTTATCAAGGAACGACTAGTGGTCAGCCAAGAGTGATATGCCTGCTACTGTCGGGATCTCATATCGCCTTTATCTCATCATGGGCCCTCCAGTCCTTACAGTCAGGTTCGGGTTGGGTCAAGCAGGAACCTGTACTCAAAAATGCTTGTGGTTCACAGAGGCAGGCATTGGATTCGGTCTCCAGTACAGAACAAGCGACCCTGTTAATCGCATAGTTATCGGTTCAGGAAACCAACGTAATAGACATAACACAGCGCCAACTTGGGCTCCGAATCTTCGGGCCTAACTGTGGCAGTTGTATTACAATTTTGACTTTGAGCACTTATCATAATATGTATCCCAGTCCACTCTCCTCCCAGACTGAAATTCACAAACCCCATGGGCTCCATCACCACCAGGCTTCATCATCTCATCAAATAAACACTTGACTCCTGTAGCCTGTTTCTCGCCTCCAGCATCGTTCCAAGCCAATCGAACCAGCTCCTTTGACATGCGTGATGCATCGGGGGAGACTGCCCTCAGACGCATAAGAAGCTCCTCAAGACATCTCTCTAACTCTTCGGGATCCTTCGCAACATCCGCGACTAGCCCAAGTGACTTCAGCTGCTCTGGCCCTATTGGCTGAGCAGAAAGCATTGCCTCACGAGCGAACGCCATGCCCCATTCCCTGATCACATATTTCGAAATAGTGGCGGGGCAGAGACCCAGCTTCCCTTCACTGAGTGTAACAGTGGCGGTACTCACGCATAGTCGAACGTCACAGGCAAACGCTAGACCAACACCACCACCAAATGCAGGACCATTGAGACAGGCGATGGTGACTTTGGGGCATTGATCAATTGCCTCAAAGAGTTCCGTTAGACGCTCAAATTGGGCTTCACTTGCAGATTCTCCTTGAGCAACAGGAGAACTCCCCTTGCCTAAGTCCATTCCGGTACAGAAGTACTTTCCCTTTCCCGTGATGATGATTCGTGAGATTGCCGAGTCTGTGCTGGCGCTCGCAACGACCGCCGTAAGTTCCGAAATCATTGACTCGGTCAAAGCATTTCCATTCCGGGGTCTGTTCAGAACCACCTTGAGGTTCAGGCCTGCACGGTATAGCTGCAATCCATTTGCATCGATGGCAAGGACCCATCGTGAACTTGGGGTTGCCTTAGAAGGGAGTCTTGACCTTGCCTTGATCGCTAGCGCGGTACCGGCCCTGCTGGCGTTGGTTCGTGATAGCAGCCGCGAGACCCATACCCCCGTTTCCACCAACCTCGGGATATCAATACCTGTCTCAACCCCTGCGTCCTGGAACATATAGGCTAGGTCTTCCGTGGCTACATTGCCTTTCGCTCCAGGCGCAAAAGGGCACCCTCCGAGTCCAGCAACACTGCTGTCAAACACACGCAGGCCGGATTTATACGCCTCCCACACATTAGCCACCGCTTGACCGTATGTGTCATGGAAATGACCAGCGAGCTTTGTGGTCGATATTCCATTATTTACGAGGTATTCAATAAGACTGTGCACCTTGGCCGGCGACCCGACCCCAAGGGTGTCGCCTAAGCTGATCTCATAACAACCTGCATCTAGGAGAGCTCTTACGCAGTGAAGGACGGCTGCGGGGGAGGTTGGGCCATCATATGGGTCGGCAAATATACAGGAGACGTACCTAATCACGTTAGTCCAGTGTCTCAGACAGTTGTGGCAATGGTGACGCTAAGGGCAGCTTACCCCCGCACAGGAACTTTCGCCTGGGCAGCTGTTGATGCTACTTCTTGGGCCCTCTGTATTCCTTGTTCAACGGTACAGTTGATATTGGCTTGGCTGAACCCCTCTGTAGCGCTGACAAACACCGAGACTTCCTTGGCTCCATTTTCCAGGGCAATATCATACCCCTTGATGTTGGGAACAAGAACCGGTAGGCGCAATCGGGGATTCTTAAGCCGCTGTCGGACACTTGAATCCTGCAAGACTTGGCGACAATCCGACAGCTGGGGGACCTTGCGCGGTGATACGATGGAAGTCAACTCAATGGTTCGCAGCCCGGCTTTTTCGAGTCGCAAAACTAACTCGATCTTCTTGGTGGTAGCGATGAGGTCTGGGATATTTTGTAGACCGTCGCGTGGTCCCACTTCCACAATTCGTACCGACGGTGAAGGGGTCTCCATGACTGCCTATGAGGGAAGATTGTTAGCAGTGTTCGATATGGCAGACCTGGCGATACTTCTATAAACTCTGGTCATTGCGGTGCCCCCCGGACCGGGCTGTCTTCCTTCCACGCACTCCCTCCGTCTTCCGCGCTTCGGTCCACCTCGGACCGATTCCGACCGAACCCTTCCGGGTGTGTGTCGGCAACAGATGTGCGTGGCTTGTAATCCCCGCCAGAAGCTTCCGGCGTCCACCACAAACGTAACTTCTTATGTTTTCTATTCACGTTTTAGTTACTCAATAAATGCCCCCCCCAAACACCTTTAGGATAATAATACACGCGATTGATATTCAGCAGGGAAGCGGAATACGCACAAGTTTCGGACGTGGAACTAGAATGTCGCTCTAACATGGCCATGGTTGGTAATCGAGTACAGGTGGATGACACTCTTCATTTGTAAATGTTATTCATCAATTCAACTCCCAAATGAGATATCTATTTACAAACGAGCTCTAGTCACATTGTGCCCCACCAGTCCATTTCCAATGTCTCGTAGAATGTGCTTCTGGTATTTACCGCTGCCTGTCTTGGGGAAATCCTCCCCAACACCCGAATCTCCAATCCAAAAGACATGCTGCGGCATCTTGTGGTGGCCAAGAGTGCTACTAACATGCTGTAATACTTCTTGGTCCGCTGGCCTGGAAACATTATCTACTGCTTTCAGGAAACAGCCCACAACTTCACCGTATCGCGGATCCTTAATCCCTACGACGCTGGCTTCACTGATCAATGGGTGTGACAGCAGACGTTCCTCAATTTCTCGCGGGAAGATATTCTCCCCCCCTATATCAATGGATCAGTAATCTGGCTATCCTAGCCCCGGGATGGATCAGAACGCTGCATACCTCGAATGATTATGTCCTTGATTCGTCCTGTAATTACGGCATATCCGTCTGCATCAATGATGGCTTCATCCCCGGTATGCATCCAAAGCACGCCATTTTCATCCCGCTTCATAGCGTCTTGTGTCTTGGCCGGGTTCTTCCAGTAGCCCTTTTGCAATGCATACCCGCTCGTACAGAGCTCACCTCGCTCTCCCCTTCGTAGAATGTTTCCATTCTTGTCGATTACCTTAGCTGCGGTATGAGGCATGGCTCTCCCGACGGTTGTGGCTCCCTTCTCATCCGAGTCGTCCAGCCCAGTGATAAATGTTACCGGACTAGTCTCGGTCATGCCGTAGGCGATCAACACTTTCTCTACTCCCATCTTCTGGCGTATCTGGTTCACCAGGCTCGACGAGACGTTGGACCCAGACACCAGGCCAGTTCGAAGTTGACGGGGTCGCTGGCATTTCCGAGTAATGACCTCCATCTCGGCAATGTACATGGTGGGAACCCCCAGGACCACTGTTGCATCTTCCTTCACCATGGAGTCCACTGCCATTTGCACGTCAAAATGATCAGATGGTAATATAATGCTACTACCATGACAAAAGGAAGCTAGAAACCCCATGACCAGTCCAAAGCAGTGAAATAATGGCGGTGAACAGCATATAATGTCATCTGGCGTGAGTTCCATCGCGCGGCCAACAAAACGAGCATTATTGATCATATTGCTGTTAAAGTGTGAATTGGTTGCCAGAACAGGAGTCAATGTATCCGGAAATACTTACTTGTGCGTCAGCATGGCGGCCTTCGGGGTTCCAGTTGTTCCTAGAAACATAAATTAGTCGGGCATGGAGGTAAAATGTATAGATATATATCGTACCCGAAGTGAACTGCAAATTTAGCACATCTTCAGCCAACACCCTCCGCTCCGTTCGCTTGAGCACGGAATTGTTCATGAAGATTGAATGCCCATTGTTGGTAAAGGTGGCATATTGCTGCACCTCGACACCTTCTCCCCCAAGAGTATCCGGTGTGAGGAGAACCACCCGGCGCAGCTCAGGGAGCGTTGGATTCGGATTCTGCTCCCCACAAAGAGCAGTGACATGCTGTGCCAGGCTCCTGGTGCCAATCGTGGGACTGATAAACACCAGCCTACATGCTGTGAATTGTCAGTCAGAGCGAGTGGGGGTGATATGGCAGGGAACGTACAGCTTGCAAGGACCGCATTTTTCAATTCTTCAGGTGCATATGTATTGTTCAAGACCACAACAGGACAACCGATTCTCGCACCGCCTAAGAACACTTCGATATATTGATAGCAATTGCCTGCCATAATACCGACGCAGTCACCACGTCGCAAGCCCATTTCCAACATCGCTTTGGCAAGCAGTCTGCTCCCTTGTGCTAGGTGGCGGTACGAGAGCCGGACGGACTGCCAGGGGACAATAAGTGCATTTTTGTCGCCATAGAGAGCTTCTTGCTCATCAATCAATGATCCAAGTGTCTTATTCCAGAGCTCGGGCTGTTGAGGGCCGTGGACCAATGCCGCGTTCGAATGCATGATTTCCAGTAGAACTTTGAGCGGGTGGTAGTACAAGGGTATGAGATAGGGTTGTAGCAGGTTGTGGACACAAGCAAATTAACATTTAGACATTAAATATGGTCTTAATAGGCACCAAATCGAACTACGGTCTCGGACCTACCCCATTATCCGACTCAGGCTGCAGCGGTGATGATGGACGGCCCATCGCCGGGCATCGGTCCGACAGCCCATCATCACTGCACGAGGGGATACCTTTCCTACTAATCAACATTCATCTGCAATACATATGTTCATTTTCTAATGCCTCTTGCTTTTTTCCAATCAAATATATGCTGCAGTCACCCAAATACTATTACCTTACCATGGCGAGCGAGTCCTCATATCCGGCGGTGACATCAAAAGTTGACGTTCGCAGCCAACAACACCGAGCAAACAAGAAAGCATGGGCTTCCGTCCTGGAGAAATTCGAAAATGCCTTGGAGCAAGTGGCTGCCGAAGGTAGCGAAAAATCCTTAGCACGACATCAACATAGGGGCCAGGTCCTCCGTAGGTTTCCGCATCGTCCCCGGCGAAGATCAAGTTAACAATATGTACAGCCCGTGATCGCATCGCACTTCTGCTCGATCAGGACTCCCCATTCTTGGAGCTGGGCTCGTTTGCCGGGTTCAACAACCAGGATTCTACCCCATGCGCAAACCTGATTGCGGGAATTGGTTGTGTCAAGTATGTAGTGTGGAGCGTTCATCATTCAAACCTTACAGGCTTGCACAACGCGGAAGTAGCTTATCACCTTATAGTGGACGGCCATCCTTGGTCATGTCTCATATTCCTACTCAGAGCGGTGGCGCCTGGAATGAAATGACAGGTTGACAGTCCATCACATGGGGAGTGGGAGTTAAGCTGACGAAAGTACAGTACTCAAGACGAATCGGATGATGGAGATTGCTTTTGAGAACGATTTGATTCTCATATCTCTCGTGCAATCTGTAAGGGCATTATCCTGGTTCGATATGTGATTGACACTAACTGTGCCACAAGGCCGGTGTCTTCCTCCCACAGCAATTCCGGGTATTCCATAAAGGAGGCCAGCTCTTCCGCGATCTCGCCGTCCGGACCCAGCATGGAAAGCCGTCGTGTGCCATTGTCTTTGGTTCATCTACTGCCGGAGGTGCCTACCACCCTGCCCTTTCTGACTATACAATCTTCGTAGAGAACCAAGCACAAGCTTTCTTGGGAGGCCCTCCTCTGGTCAAGATGGCTACGGGGGAGGTTATCGGTGCAGAAGAGCTAGGTGGAGCTCAGGTTCATGGGGTAACTACCGGACTGGCCGATCAAATCGCATCCGACGAGTACGGTTTCCATTACGATTCATAGATATAAAGAGTTAGCGCTAATGTGGAATGCTCCAGGTTTGATGCCATCCGAAAGGCTCGAGAATGGGTTGGTTCGCTAGAGGTCCCCCCAGCACCAACGTCGTTCAGATTGATTGAACCCATTGCTCCAAGATATAACATCGAGGACGTGTTGTCTATTGTCAACCCGGATATCCGTAAACCGTTTGACATGCGTGAAGTGCTCCTGCGTATTGTGGATGACTCACGTCTCTCCGAGTTCAAGCCTCGATATGGAAAGAATATGATTACAGCATGGGCCCATATATTCGGTAAAGAGGCCTGGCACACCTCTCAAAGAGCCGTAACTAACCATTTTTAAACTAGGATTTCCGATCGGAATTGTGGCTAATCAACTTTCCGTGATTAACCCGACAGAGGCAGCTAAAGGGGCTCAGTTTATTCGCATGTGCAACCAGCAGTATGAGTTGAATCCACCCAGTCCTAAAGTCTATGGAGTACTGACATGGCTAGAAATACACCCATCATCTTCTTCCACAACGTTACCGGCTTCATGGTCGGCGCCAAAGCTGAACATGCCGGCATCATCAAGCTAGGTGCCCAGCTCGTTTCCGCCGTCAGCTGCTCGACTGTACCCCATATATCTATTATACTCGGTGCGTCCTACGGAGCAGGGAACTACGCCATGTGCGGACGTGCATATCGGCCACGATTCATCTTCACCTGGCCCACTGGCCGCTGTAGCGTAATGGGCCCGGACCAGCTCTCGGGTGTCATGGAGACGATACAGAAGGCGAGCGCAGAGGCCAAGGGGCAGAACCTGTCATCGGACAAGCTAAAAAAGCAGGTAGAAGAATTTAGGGAGAGAGCACAAAATGATGCCGAATGCTATTCCACGAGTTCAATGCTGATCGATGATGGAATCATTGACCCGAGAGATACCAGGGATGTTCTGGGTATGTGTCTAGAGGTAGTGACCATGCAGGGGGTGAAGGGGACAAGTACACATAGGTTACTTGCTAGGATTTAATTTACTTGTCATTATAAATGCATAGTCTGCGTCTCATTCATCCGTGCTCATTCCGCTATATAAATCCGTAGTCCAAACATGACTAAGAAAGACTTTGCATAGCCCTATGTCGCTCACCATCTTGATTATTCAATCCGCTATGCAGTATAATTCGTTCGATTCAGGTTAATTCTGTAGAATTACGTAGGTGCCTGAGGGCCATAGGTAGCATTCTATGACGAAGAGTTGGTGCAGCGGTCCGAAAGGAAACCCCCTCGTTCGGCTGTGCGGGATGCGGTCCGACGACGGCCTTCCATGCGGAATGTCAAGCCTACCCTTCTCAGCACCATATATGCTAAAATTCGATGGACTCAAATATATGTACTCCAGGTGTCCAGCGCCCATTTATCCAATTTTACTGCTGGTAGCGAGAAGGAGCAATGGCTGTCATTCCAAGCATCGTATCCCCACAAGAGATGTCGCCTGTTCGGCGTCCGTTATTCCTCGCGGCATCCCCAGTCGGAAAGGATGGTCGGCCCATAATTCAGAGATTGCTGATCGCGAATCGCGGGGAGATTGCCGTTCGAATCATTCAAACTTGTCGCAGGTTGAATATAGCGTCTGTAGCCGTTTACGTGGAAGAGTATGTGCATATATATATACGAAGACCCAACATTCTCGAACTAACAGGAATGGCTAATCTACGCACCATAATATAGAGATGCTAGCTCACGCCATGTCCACGATGCCGACGAGGCTATATGCATTGGTAGCGTGGGCCGCAGTGACTCTAACCCCTTCCTCGACATGGATCTGCTCATCCAAACCGCCCTCCGCGCTCAGGTCCAGGCAGTGCATCCTGGATATGGCTATCTCAGCGAGAATGCCGATTTCGCAAGGCGTGTCCGCCAGGCAGGGCTGATCTTCATTGGTCCTGGTGCTAGTGCCATGTCCTCGCTGGGCGACAAACGATCAGCCAAGGAGTATCTGCGGAAGCATGCGCCTGATGTACCGCTTATTCCCGGGTTTGCGGGTTCCAGCCAATCGGTAGATGTTCTGGCTGCAGCTGCGGAGGAGATCGGCCTGCCAGTAATGGTAAAAGCGTCCGCTGGAGGAGGGGGTAAAGGAATGCGCATTGTACGTGAGGCTAAACAACTGAAGAGTGAGCTGGAACGAGCCAAGTCCGAGGCCCAACGCGCCTTCGGCTCGAGTGACTGTATTCTAGAGAAGTACATTGAGTGCGGGAAGCATGTTGAGATCCAGATTATTGGCGATAGACATGGTGAGGTGGTATCGTTTCTCGACCGAGATTGCTCAGTGCAACGACGGCATCAAAAGGTCATTGAGGAAACGCCTTGTCCGTTCTTGAGCGACGAGACCCGCCGCAAAATGAGTGCCACAGCGGTGCGGATTGCCAAGTTGATCGGGTATGAAAATGCCGGCACTGTTGAATTTGTAGTGGACGTTACCAGTGGCAAATTCTACTTTCTAGAAGTCAATGCCCGTCTGCAGGTTGAGCACCCGATCACCGAAGAGGTCACTGGCTTCGATCTTGTATCGCTTCAGCTGTTTGTAGCGGCTGGGGGAAAGTTACAGGGCCTTCCGACAGTAACTCAGCAGGGGCATGCCATCGAATGTCGTCTTTGTGCAGAGGACCCGCAGAACAATTTCTTTCCAGAGCATGGAATGGTGCATCTCTGGCGCCCAGCTGATGGTCTCCTGTCACCTGGTCGGGATATTCGTTATGAGACCGCCATTCATACAGGCTCGGAGGTGTCGATCTACTTCGATTCTATGATTGCTAAAATTGTTGTCTGGGCCCCGACACGCGAGATGGCCATCGATAAGATGACGAGAGTCCTGGCAAATACGGCTTGCGTGGGCGTGAAAACAAATCAGCTCTTCCTACAACGTTGTCTGCTGCATAGAGAATTTCACCGGCCCACATACACAACCTCATTTATCCCTTCATATTTTAATGAACTTACACAAACGCCAACAACATGCGTCACAGGGCTTTATTCCATTGTCCCAAGCGTGGTCATCCGCACCCTGCCGAAGCCTTCCTCCCCTGCACGACGGCCGTTCCAAATGATTCGGAGTCAGTTTCGAAATCAACATCATGACCCAGTCAATGTCCACTGTGATATTATAACCACAGTGAATGGTCCAGGGGCCACGTCGCCGATGATGTGTGTATGGCAACCTGTCGCAGCAGGAACATCTCGCCAGATTTGCGAAGTCCATCTTACACCAGTGCCGAATGACTCCCTCCAGCCCCAGAAGGAAGCAGATTCAGTAACCACCGCCCAATATAACGCCATTAGCAATGGATTGCGCCAGAAGATAGATAATTCGACATCATTTCATCACGTCTATATGGAGTCTTGTCAGATGATAGAGGGATACAATACAACTTCCCAATCCTGCAACACATTCACCACAGTGGTATCGATCAATCGCACCAAAATACTAGGACATGTGGTTATTCCATCTATCTCCTCACACCCGGTTGCAGGCCTGGTGGACCAGCCCCAACGCGTCTTTTGTCACTTTCCATCCCTCGGCACATGGATAGAATTCCAACGGGATACATTGTTGTCGTTTGGGGAGGCCTCTCGCTCCGCCGGGAAAGCGGAAAAAGAGAGCCAAACCAGGGTGATCCTCGCACCAATGCCATGCAAATTGCTATCTATTGATAAGAAGAATGGAGACGAAGTTGCCGCTGGAGAGACGTTGATGGTGATCGAGAGTATGAAGATGGAGGTGAATATCACCGCCTCGATCAGCGGGAAGTTTCAGACGGATTGGAAGAAGGGCGATGCAGTTGATGAGGGAAAGGTTCTCTGCTCTGTGTTGTAATTCGATACTGGACAGAATATAAAGAGGTCCTGCTTCATCACTGGTAGGCGCCTGTGGCGGAGCGAAATCTATGAGAACATAGCATACTTATCGTCCCTCTAATGAATGCCACCGAGAAGGAACTCCTTGCAAATGCTATTCATATCGAATAACCCAGGCGAGTTCGGTACAGTATTCATACCTTTAATGGCCAATAAAAATCTGCACACTTCACAAGCGTCGTACTAAGTATAAAACTGCCTGGTCTCCGAAAGAGGCCATGCGCTCCTTCTTCGTCAAGAATATGAGTACTTAGATCAGCAACACCTTCATGCTTCTCTTTGTGGAGTGATGCCTCAGGCACATAGTCATCTGGTTTGCTTTCGGTGATTCGGGACGGTATCGAACTCGCACTTGTAGCATAGTCTCAACACTGTGGTAATATTAGAAATAGTCGGCTAATAAAATAATAACAATCTCTGATGAGGAGGACCCAGTGAGCCATATCTGGAAACACTCAAAGACACATATCGAGTGGGTAGACAGCAACATTTCCGAGGATCGCAGCAGTCGTTCTTGAGGCAAGAGCCACCTACAGCAATAATCAGTGATTGCCGTTCACTGTGGCAGACCCTAGCTCGGAAGAGACCCTTCAGTAAAGGCTTGCTCATGTTTGGTTCAGCAGTCCGGGCTCGCCAGCAGTCCACGGCACATATCAGTCCAACCTAAACACCACCCATCACACCGCGCAAGTCGCGAGCACTTATCAAATCAATCCTGTTCCGGGACTACTATAATTCAAAAGACATTCCCCTTCGTTACCCCGCACAGCTGGTACGAGGCTCCCGAACATCTCCCCTGAACCCCCATTCACTCGCGCAGGAGTGCCAGCCAAGATATCAGATTCAAGAGCCCATGAAAGTGGCGAGGGCAGGCTTGGAAAGTCCGACTTCGATGCAGAGTCCCCACACACGACACTCCCAAGTATGGAGTAATCTAACATGGACCAGAACTTGTCCTCGGCCGCACGATCTAACTCATCACACAAACCAGCAGGGTCAAAAAGGCCTGCTAGGGAATGAGACTCTAAATGAAACTCACGCAGTCGAACGGACTGTTCTCGCGATCATATTAGTAATCTCCCTCAAAATGGCTATAGTAAATTCACATACCATGTTGACCGCATGACCCCAAAGACTTGCCAGCCCATCCAGGACGTCCAAGCTGCGCTCGAAATGACGCAGCATACTTTCGGCACCGCCAGGCACGTTCAAGTCGTCTACATGCGATGCAACAGAGTTAATTGCACCGGCAACAGCTATACAATAGGCGTAAAAGGACGATTGGACGAGAGCGCCTGCTTGAGAGACTTCACACAACAGATCGACTAACAGCGTGGCATGTTCCAGGCCAGTTTGAAGAGCTCGAGAAGTAAAGCTGTGGGGGGCCTTGGGACCATAGGGCTTCAAGCATTGGTGCAGAACAAACGGGTGGTTTAACAGACAATGGCATAGATGGTATAGAGTATGTGCGAATATCTGATGTCCTAAATCCTGCTGGTCAATGGCCCCATTGGGCCCATTACCGCCTACTAGCATCTCGGAAACAGAGGCGTTTCGTATTCCGGCGTGTGATTCGAACAAGAGCAACGAGGATAGGATGGCCGAGTATTCAGACCGCGCATCCCATGGAGGAATTTCAGACGTGTCACGGTTGCCATAGACGTAACGGGTGCACTTCCCAAAGATGGACGCTAGCAGAATCACCAAAGCAAAAGGGCTCGGGCGCTTCACAACCTCAGTGTTCCACGATAGTAAATGGTGAAGCGTTTGGGTGGGTTGACGGTGTTCGCTGCGAAAGGCTTCCTCATCGCACGGCAACTGCACCTGGCAATCCAAATCTTGAATAACAAGCGGGCGAGATCGGCCACAGGATATCAATCTATCTAGGAGGTATACCGACCAGAAGGTCCGTCGTCGTTCTTCCTGTTCCACGACCGATAAACTCATATCTGGCTCATGCATCAGTCCTAAGGCCTGAGAGATTCGGGCTGCCAGCCCGATCTTTAACCAGCCCGCATTGACTCGGCCCGCTATCATTGGAGGATAAGTGTCCATTAGTTTTCCTTTCTGTAGAACGGCAACATGGAATAACATACCAGTATAATCGACTACAACGAGAATATTGACGGCCTGCACAACGTGCAAACTCATGTTTTCCTCCACAGTTAAATCATCCGATAGTACAGCCAACCATGCCTCCCTTGCATATGCTTCCGACGCCTTGAGCGAGCGTCCCGCGTAAAACTCATGAGTGCAAAAGCGAACGGCCGACGCCAGAACCGCCAACAAAAGGCATCGAGGCAGCAAATTATGGTCAAACCTCCGGCGAAAGGAGGCTTCCTGAAAATAGCTGTACGGCTGGTTATGGACATGGACGAAGTAGGTATCGATGACGGCCCGTAGCGCTGATTGTGGGGGGTTTGGCAGCGGGCTGGTACCGGATTCGCCGGTGAATGGTGACCAGGTGTACTGCCCAAGGCTCGTAGATGTCCTTTTTACAGTATCTGAGCATCAAAGACTCTTTTCGGAGGCGGGGACGTGTTCTTGGGATAACCTACCCTGCCGCATTCGTCGTCCGGCCGCTTAGCTCCGCCAGGCGTGATTCTATGTTCACAATCCTCTCTAATAAATTCTCCTATTCATATGCATCAGTCTCCCAATGAATCTACCGTGACCGATCGAGCACGCACATTATTAGTACTAGTGGATGCAACAGGTGCTGCCGGCGGGTTGTCACTAGCGGTGGCCCAATAGGGCTCATACACGCAGGTATGCTTGTTGCGATTACAGTGGAAGCAAATCGGGCGCTCTCCGGAACACTTTGTTTTCCTTCGTCTGATTCTTCGCGGTCAGTCGAGAGCTGTGTCCATCAGTACGGCATCACCTACCGGCAATTGGAGCAGGCCTGTCGAATCCGCTTAATCTTCCCTCCATGAACTAGGTCATCTGGTAGTGAATCTCGCATTGCCAAAGTAGGTGGCCTTCCGGAAGTGCAAGCAGTGCACAGTATAGCCAGGGGTACTAATCATGACGAGAGAGTCTGGAAAAGAAAAAAGGTTTTGCGGGGACTCATGAAAACAGGCGCGCGGCTCACTTGCAGGCAGTTAACCGGAGACGCGGAGCCGGAAATGCGGGGAAGCGACCGCTTATCATATCGTCATCATAATAAGCAATCTCTGGTGGCAGATTGTATTAAATGAGGAGCAGAGCTGGGGATACCATAGTAAGCGTATGAGAACATTTTTCGACTTTCTTTCTTTCTACGATAGGCATCGCGGAAACCTGTCTGGAAACCTTCACCTACCTAATACCTAGGTATTCCGTCTGTAGACCCGACCGTGCCAAGCTGCTACATTCGGGTCGCCGTCATTGCTCCACAATCTCCGATCCCAGATCACCCTGCAGAGCCTGCACATTTGCAAGGTTGGATTACCCATACATGTAGAGACTCGAGATCTTCCAACTAGAACAATCTTTATTCGGTGTATGGAGTATACGCTTTTATCTACCGGATAGAACAGGCAGGAGACAAATATAACAAGGCAACAAAGGAAACATCCCCAGGGATACTGCAGAAAGAGTGGAAAGCAGGGTAGGAAGACAAAAAGAAAAGTCTATGTACATGTTGGCTGTTTGGAACAGCACGTAAGCAAGGATCACGAATGCCAAGTCACTGAAAAAACTGCTGCAAGGATACATTTTGCCCGCAAAGATCTGCAATTTGGTCCACCAGAGAGGCAATCTCTGAGGCGATCTGGTGTGCACCCTCCTCCTTGAAAACATCCGTGTCATACATGACAGTGAGACGGTTTCGGTTGTTGAGTGCCTTGGCGACCTCCACCACCAGAGCGTACGGCTGGTACATCCGAACCTTCGACTTTGCCATGACCAGCCACCGATCGGACTCGGATTCTTCACTATTCGCAGCGGGTTCAAATGGCTGGTAGAGAAAAAGGCAGCGATTGCTGGCGGTAATCCGCGACAGACCAGCCGCATTGAATATTTCATGCAGGCCAACATCACCGTGTTCGGTAATACCCCAGAAGATGTCCTGTACGGTCTCCAGGTAGTCACCAAGCGTACTCTGAGGGTCGATTTGCGCACGGACCGGGAGGAAGTTGGCCAATGTGCCATTGATTGTCTGGGGATCGACATCGACCATATCCACGTTGCGACCGCTAAGGAGATAATCAAAGCTGATATCATTCTGGCCACTCGCGCGGCAAAGCCAGAGCTGGTAGGCGGCTTGAAAGAGGATCGGCACGGTGACTCCTTGTGCGCGAGCCACAGGTTCCAGGTTCCTGGGGATGATTTCCCGAACGGAAGCGGTGATTTTCGGATTGTCTGCCTGGGGCCACGTGTAATGTTTGTCTTTCATAGTCTCGGCCCAAAAGCGCAGCGAATCATCCTTATCCGACTGAAAAATGAAATTGGCAAAGTCCTTGAACTCGCCATGACTTGGGATTGCCGTTCCTTGGCGGATAGCGGCAAAATGGTCATCAAATATGCGAAGTAAGGTCCCATCGTATGCAGCATGGTTCATTTTGATGGCCACATCCCAGCTATTGTCGGAGTGCAGAAGAATGGTATATTTGATGAAAGGCTTTCCAAACTGGAAGCGTTCATTCCAGAATTCCTCGACGACCTCCGACTGCTTCTCCTCGCTGTCGCAGGAAATAATGGGTACGTCCAAGCCTGCGTGCTTCATGACAACACCTACCCACTGGGCCTCCGACGTACGAAGCCAGGAGGTGCGCAGAATGTCATTGACCTCCGTCAAGCGACTAGTGTTGTCTATCCAGTCCATGTAACTGGCGGATTCGGGCATTTTACGAACGGCCATGAGCACCCACATTTGTTCGGGGCGGTCACCCTCCTCAAGGAACTGGGCCTGTCCTGGGGGGGATGGGTACACTTAACACGGTTAGCCACAATCATCTTGTTATCATATCTTGAGTACAGCAGTTCTATGCTTACCATATTCAACATTGTCACCGATCGTCAAGCCATACTCACGAATGGTATCTAGCACACTGGCTGGGGCTTTATAGCTAGGCTTCGGCGCTTGAGCGGCTCTTGTGTCAAGGCGCATCAATGGCGCTAGGTTCTCCAAGATCGGGTTCTTCAGTATATCCTTCACACTAAGGAGGTATCCAGCACTGCGAGCAACACTAGCTAAGCTAATAGCTGCAATGGAGTCACCACCCAGGGATAGGAAATCGGCCTTCTTTCCAATACCAGATGAAGGAAGGCCAAGAACCCCAGACCACATGTCCTGCAGTTTGGATTCTTCGTCTGTCTCCACGGGAACAATCTCGTGTTGGCTTCCGTCACCCTCGAAGGAATACTGGCTAATGGTGAGTGTATCTAACTGCTCAACCCACTTAGTGAGAAGCTTCCGATCCGTCTTGCGAGAGGGCATCTTGGGGAAGTCTCCAACCGGGAGGATGTATTTGGGAACCATGTAATGGGCCAATGTATTGAGCCCCGCTCGCAGGTCCTTTACATGGGTTTTGTAATCATCAGCATCCTGGATTTCACAGGATCCGGTAGCAAAGATGCAGAAGGCAACGAGTTGTTTCTTGCCGTTGTGATTGACTGCCAAAACAGCCGCTCCTTGGACAAGTTCGGTCTTCAGAATCGCCTGTTCGATTTCCGTCAACTCAATGCGGTGGCCGTGGATCTTGACCTGGTTATCCTTTCTACCCAAACATTCCAGCTCACCACCAGGGAGCCATCGCGCTAGATCTCCGGTTCTGTACATGCGGTCAGTACCCAATACGTTCTCCATGAACGCAGCCTTGGTAAGGTCCTCGCGATTTACGTATCCGTCGGTAACCTGGGGGCCAGCCACACAAAGCTCACCAACCGAGCCATACGGCACCATGGTAGTACCATCAGGGTGCAGGATGAAGGCCATTACTGTTGGAAATGGTGCTCCTATGTTGCTCGGTCGACCGCTAGGATCAACATCTTTCGTTGTGATCACCATGGAAGTTTCCGTAGGGCCGTAGACGTTCAGGATACGGTGTCCCGGACTCCAACGTGCAATAACATCTGATGTAAGAGGCTCTCCACCTACTATCAATGTCTCGAAAGAGGGAACCTCGCTAGGATCGAGCAGCTTTGCGACCGTGGGAGTGAGAATAGCCTGTCTAGCTGACATTGCGTTGATGACCCCTGGCAAATCCGACTGCATCTTGTCGGGAGGCGCCATGCAGAGAGTTCCACCAGTACTGAGAGTGTTGAAGATATCCTGCACCGAGGCATCGAAAACGTAATTAGCAAACTGGACCGTTCTCCACTCGCCAGAGTATCTACTTTCAGCAACTGCCATGCTAATAACCGCCGCTGCTGCAGCACGGTGGGGCACCTTAACACCTTTTGGCATACCTGTGCTGCCGGATGTATAGATGATATACGCGATATCGTCAGGAACATTGTGAACCGTAATAGGGGAAGTAGGGAGCTGATCGATCTCTGGAGCATCGATCCGAGCGATGTCCAGATGAGGGATACTACAGAACATATCCGCGTAATCGGCTTCGGTCAATATCGTTCGTGCACTAACATCGCCGATAATAAATGAGTTGCGGTCCACCGGGTTATCGGGACTCAGAGGGACATAGGCGGCCCCAGCTTTCATGACACCGAGTATCGCGACTATGGTATTGACAGACTTCTCCAGCATCAGAGGGATGGCGTCTCCTACAGAAACTCCCTTTTTAATCAAGTAATGAGCAACGCGATTAGCGCGGGCGTCCAACTCTGCATACGATAGATGAATCATTCCATCCCAGTCGATGGCGTGAGTGTCCGGGAATTTTCGGGCGTGATCCTCAAAGCTCGCATGCAAAAGCGAGGGTCGGGGCACATGAAGATTTTTCCTGTTTGATATTTCATTGTACAAGAATTCACTCTCTGCCTTCCCAATAATATCGAGAGTTGAGATGCATTGCGTTGGCATCTGCATGAATTCCCGGAGCACCTTTTCGTATGATTCAAGGAGAAACTCCACACGGCGAGGCTCCATCTTCGATGAAAGCTTCATAATCAGTGCCTCACCATCATTCTCAACTTCCAAAGTTGTGAATTCAGATTCCCAGGTGGATCGATCCCCGTAACGCTGGAAGATTTGGTTGACCTGGTCCCCATCATGGTCTTTTACCAGAATGTTCACCAGTGTATCAAGGCCACTTGCGGCTAAGTTGCCCGCAGCAAGGGCATTGCGCATGCCATGCTGCGAGTGCTTCAATATTTTAAACAGATTAGCCTGTACGGTCTGGGCTAGTTGCAACAGCGTACTCTCAGGCGCCACATTCACTTTTTGAGGCACTGTAGTCAGAGTAGGACCATCGAGACGGTCAATATCAAGCACTGGAACATCCCGACCGGATAAAGTGGTCGCAAATACCACATCAGCATGGCGAGTGTGGCTCGAGAGAACAATTGCCCACGCTCCATAAATTACAGCGCCTAGTGAGAGCCTGTGACGTTGAAGGGACTGACGAAGAGGGCCTTCGGGAATCTCGCGTCGGGCAACAGTTGTTTGAGCCATAGGCACAGTGTTGATAACGCTTGGTTCCGCGTTGGCAAGATACGTCCTCCAGAAGCGGCCATGCTCGACTGCCGAAGTAGTCACATTATGGTTTACAAAATGTTTGAACTGTGGCCGTGGGCGGAGTTGAAGGCCCAGGTAAACATCTGCGACATCTTGGTACACGAAGCGATGCGACCAATAGTCAAACAGCGAGTGATGCATAGTAACAACAAGAACTTTCCCAGACACGATAGCCGCCCGGAATAAGGGCCCGGAAAGGGAAAATGGCTGTTGTTTATCTTGGGCAAGGTATCCCTCAAGGTCTCCCGTAATCTCCACCCAAGGCAGTGTGATGTCGGTTCGGACCACCTGGAGTAGGCTGCGGCCCTGGGCCTTGAACGATGTGCGGAGAATATCGCTCGACTCGAAGACAGTGTTAAAGCTCTCTTGCAGCTTGCGAATATCAAGACGACTAACGTCCCACGTCCTCTGGTAGGTATACATACCCTGGTCCTCGCCTAGGCTAGCGAGTAAGCTCTCTTGCAGAGGAGTGGCCGGATATGCATCGCTGATGTTAGGGTCAGCTTGAAGTTCCTGCTTCGCTTCGAGGTCTCGCACGAGGGCAAATGGCTGCAGCTCATCACCGCTATCTACCACAACTGCCACATAAGATACTGTCTCCTTTAGGGTGGCGTTACCAAGTACATCCCCAAGATCAATGGCAATTCCACGTTTCCGCAACTCGGAAGTAACCCTAATACCTTCAATGGAAGTGCCTCCCAGCGAGAGAAAGGAGGTGTCACGATTGATAGACTGCTGTGGTAAAGCAAGCACTTCGGCCCAAACACTAGCGATCTGCTGTTCGGTTGGGTCGGTGACGGCCTCGATAGCCGTATCCGAAGCTGCGGCTGCCACCAGGCCTTCCCACCCTTTCGCAAGCGCTTCACGCTCAATGGCACGAACATCCACTTTTCCATTTCCATTGGCTGGAAGCTTAGACATTTGCATCCACAAGGAAGGAACCATGTATGCGGGCAGCTTTTGTTTACTGTGGTCACGGATTGAGGAAACTATTCTGCTCCACTGATTTCCTGAAGCGGGGACAATCGCTGCCACTAATACAAGTCGCTCTCGCAACTCAATGGCAACTGTCGCACAACTCTGGACAGCTTCATGTTGGGAGAGAACCCGATTCACTTCCGACGGATTGACCTTTTGTCCGTTAAGCTTTACTTGGAAATCCATGCGCCCCAGGATCTCAATAGAACTGTCTGCATGGATCCTAGCGACATCTCCCGTCCTGTACATGCGCCCCAAGCCGAATGGATTTTCCACAAAAGCCTCTGCAGTGCTTTTCTTAGCACCAGTACTCGAGGTGAGGTAGCCCAATGCTAACTGCGGTCCCGCCAGGCAAAGCTCACCCGCGACACCCATCGGGGTCAGCTCGGTCGTACCAGGCTTCAAGACATACGCTTGTGTAGTGTCTGTGGGGCGTCCGACGATGCCCGGATTACTACTGCGCGAGAGGCGCTTTCCGAAGTTCAGTTGGGCACATTCACTCAGCCCGAATGTGTTCCGTAGATCAACATGATCGGCCCAGGTGGTAACGAGCTCACGGGGAATACTCTCGCCCACCAGCGTGACTTGTTTTAAACTGGGTACATCACTAGGCTCCATGAGAGACAGTGCTGACGGCGTTATCCCGAGAGCATCCACGTGCATTGTACGGATAGTATCAGCCAGGCGTGTCGTCAGGCTTTGCTTGGTGGCTAAGAGGAGAGTACCCCCGTGGGTCAGAGTCGACAGCATCGTCCGCTGTGCGGCAGAGAAGGTTGGATTATAGAACAGCAGCCAGCGCTGTTTGCCATTCAAGGTATGATACGCCATTCCATTCGTGGCCGCACCATGAGTGACAACCGCACCCTTCGGCAGACCTGTCGAACCAGAGGTGAACACCACGTAGCATCGGTCCTCACTACTGATTTTGATATCCAGGTTCCCAGACGTTTCTGCTGTGTCTGTAGTAACCATGTAGTCTTCAATTTCAAGAGCACTTGAGTATAGAGACGAATACTGACGACTCGTCAAGATCATAGTGGCGGAGCAAGTTTCGATTATTTGACTGTTCCTTTCAACGGGGCCCTCTGGGTCGAGCACCGTATATGCTCCACCCAACTTCAAAATGGCAAGTAAAGTGACAATGAGATCGGGAGAGCGGTCTAGACAGACTGGAACGACCTTGCCCTTGAGTGGAGGTAGCGCGCGTGCCATGCGATTCGCGCGAGCGTTGAGCTCTGCATAGCTGAGTGGAGCATCCTGCTCAAACTGCACCGCGACGGCCTGAGGGCTGTGCATGACCTGTTCCTCAAAGAGATGAGGAATGGTCGATATTTGGTGCGGACGAGCCAAAGACCTAGCCGTATGCACCTGAGCCAGCTTTTCTTCGCGGGAGCCCAGTTCGATCTCTTCCAGACGAGCATGAGGAAGGTAGAACTTGTTGAGCGCACTGTACAGGGCATGGGAGAAATGTTCAAGAAGCAGCTGGGCATCTGCAGTCGCCGTAAGGGGCGAATGGCACAGCGTCAAGGTAATGACCCCGGTCCCATTAATGAACATTGCCAGAGGAAAAGGTGCCAACTGCCCAGCCAGTGTCGGTCCATTTGGATCCGGGGAGTATCTTAGAACTGACTCGAGGGGCTTCGTGAGTTCCTGGGATAACGTATTATATCCCAGGTAGGCATGTGGGGATGCCGACTGATGGAAGGTGGTGAGGCGGTTTGACAGACCGATGAATGTCTCCTCACTAGACACCGACAGTCGGACGGGATAGGTGTGGTCGAGGTATCCCACGCACGACGCTGCATCTGGGAAGCTCGCATCGCGCTCCACGGCCGCAAATAGAACATCGCTAGCACCAGAATGGCAGTGCAAGACATAGGCCCAAAGGGTTTCAAAGATGAGCTTACGTGGCAGCCCTGAAGCATGCTCTATCTGAGATAACCCCGGGTGGGAATTGTCATCAAGATGGAGACGAAGAATCTGGCGGTCTTGAGACACACTCGCATCTGATAGTCCCGTCTCCCAGGGCAGAGCGACCGGTGGCACAGCACCACTGAGCTGAGCCTTCCAGAACGCAATGCTGCTAGTCGTGTCTTTGGTCTCTTTGAGGAAACGTTGGTACGCCGCCAGCGGCGTGTGTTCCGGTAATGGTATCCCGCAATAGAGCAGGACAAAATTGCGCTTGATGATCTCCAGCGAGGTACCGTCGATGGCTGCCCGTCGTGCACGAATTGTCAAGCGATAGCTGCCAGTGCTGGGGTCGCGACAGGCGACCAATTGTGCCAGATCATCCTCCGCTGGAGCATTTCGTAGTGATGAGTTGGAGGAAGGGACGCTGCTCCTAATGGGCTTCGTATCCCACTGGATTTCCGGAGTACGATACACCACCCGTTGATACGTCTGCCCCGATCGAGGATCCGAACGGAAAACTGTGCGGAGGCCGCAGTCTGTGGTTGTGTGTTAGGCATGTGGGGATTCGTTCGCCAATTAAGGAAACTGGAGACTCACGGTGGGAGCAAATCTGCGTCCAGCACGACTGAATTCGATTCACATCGGGCGCGGACTGCCGAGGCAGGATCATACTGATCTTGCACCAGGGCATTTCATCCGACTCCAGTATTTGGCATTGTGCTGGAGTCGCCTGCCATTCCACCTCCAAGTCATTACCACGGAGCAGGCTCTCAATGTCGCCCATGTGCTGGTCGTATAGAATTTCTGCATGGTTGAAAGGATCGGCGGACAGGAGGTCCACGGTGTTCAGCTGAATGAGGCTCATGATGACAATATCGCTAGTGACATTGGCCTTGATGTGAGGAAGAATCAATGATGGGAATGTTTCTCAAATGATGAACCCCTTTTAGCTGACCACCGTTTCGAGGGCTGATAGGTCGACAACTGGATGCTTCCATGCCCATCCCTTATAACCTTGCTTGATCATGATTCCAGCCACCCTTGAGATCGCCTATCCCCGAAGCCAAGGAGGCCCAAGTGCCATACTTTTGCGCCATTTCCCCCGGTTACAGCCGTTTGACTTCGGCGAATCCTAGCTTACGTCTTGATGATGCAGATTCCGTGCCTGACAGATTGACTTTGCCGAACCCGTATTCACGAACCGGAACCTGTCTCTCACGCTATATCGATCGGTCATGTACGGAGGCGGAACAGGACCAAAAAACGGCATCGTAGCATCCAATCTACTTGTCGTCCGTGTGTCAGCCCCACCCTAGGAGCACGGACGCGTGCTTCGCGCGACATCTCGGAGAATTTCGCATGACAATTGGGTTTATGCAGACACGGATCGACGATAGCAGGTGCCAATGAGTGAGGTGAGAATGGGAGTAGGCGGGTGGGGGGGAGTGAAAGAAAGAGAAAGGTGGGAACGCGCCGGAGCGGAAACTCTGCGGGGCCACGGACCTGGAAAAGCTATCCGCCAACCGCTAAGACCAGCAACAACAAGCAATCACCACCGGAAATGATCATTTTTGCTCCTTAGCTCATTTTTTACTTTCCGTGTCTATCATGTCAGTTAATCGCTACAAACACTATGTTATAAAGGCTTCCACAGACGCCTCTCTTCAGCAACTCTCGCTGAACAGCAATCATCCGCTCTAATCATCACGATCAACACATTGAAAAACTGACCCAAACACACCCACTCGTCTGTCATTCCACTGTATCTCATCCGCTTCGATTCCTTCGGTTATCATGACTTCCTGGGACCACCGTGACGTGACCAACAACCACCTCCTGCCGTACGTGGACTCTGCCACGGCTACGGAGGAGGTCAGCGCATCCCTGAAGACCCTTCCCTTTGAGCGCAACATCTTCAAGGTCAGTTCTCATAACAAGCCCCCTGGGGGTCTTTTACAATGGGGGAGCGAAGGACTAACCGCCAAAATTTCCAGCTGCTCGCCAATGCGCCCACCTTTTTCCCCACTTTCATGAAACTTCTGACCTGTGCCTGGTCTCCCCAGCGCAGCTTGCGCTCGAAGGACTGGCAGTTGGTCGTCTTGCGCACTGCCTCCCTGCTCGATGCTCCGTACGAGTGGGACGTCAATGAGCCCGTGGCTCGGGTCTTCGGGTACACTGATGCACACCTGGCGTGCCTCCGCTCCGGAGACTTGAGCTCGACAGAGCTCTTCTCGGATCGCCAGCGACTTATCAGTGCGGTAGTTGAGGACCTTTGTCTGCGCAATCGTGTCAACCAAGATACAGTGCTCAAGGCCAAACAAGTCCTTGGAGACGAGGCTTTGATGGACCTGTTCTACACGCAGGGGATCTACGCATTTCTCGCCCGCACCATGAACAGCTCCTTGATTGACTTCGATGCGCCGATTCCCGGATTGGAAGATATGCTTCGGAAGTACAACGCCGCCATTATCGAGCGTGAAAGTGTCTATACGGATTAGGCCGGAGGGGTTGACCACCGGGGGTTATACTTTTAAACTGTATATAGACTTTAGTATCGTTTCGCATTTATCATATGTTTTTTTTTCACGAGTGCTTATCCGCATGAGTAAAGCCATCAGACGATTGTGATCGCAAGGTGATAGTTTCAAATTTGGCAAGGATCTCAAAAATCTTGGGAGGTAATATTTTTTTTAGTTTTTATTTTCCTGCTCATAAGGATGATCCTGACAGGAACTGCTCAATGTCGAATTTATAAGATCCGGTCCAATAAACGAGTTATCCGTGTTGTGTTGCGGGTGGAGAAAGAATTTCGAGGTCAGCTCCTCCGCGCGTCTTCGACAGAATGCGGACCTCCATCCACCTGACGGGACGGGACGGGACCTACCTTGGTATAAGCGAACCAATCGCAGCCTAGCGAACCCAGCACGGACGAGATTACTGGAGGTTTAGTCATCACCGGAAGGGTTGTTCAGGTTGAACCCCGCTCCCACGTGACGTTCTGTCTTTGTGGAAGAAATGACCACCAACGGTATAAAAAAAATTCGAAGAAGTTTTAGATGTAGGTTTCGGGAAGCTTGAATGTCTGTAGTAATGCTGAAATTCTTTCAAATATGATTATTCTATGTGTCTTGGATCAATGCTACTATCACAAGATTCCTCAGCACTGCCCACCGATATATATATCCGACGTGTTAAGTACAGGTTACTATCCTTCATTAGGTATCTCAACAATGAGATCCCGAGTGTCGATTAAGTAGAAGGAATGTCGAATCAAGAAAACCGCTACCGAGTAGAAATCATTCCGGGTGAATGTGGGCATAGAAACGCATTTGGAAGGAAATGTTGATAATTTTGTCATTTACGCGTAAGAGTAGTACGAACTTAAGAGAACAGTATGACGTGCTTGGTGCACCCGACAACCGGTCCTCCCTTGCCACCGACGGTAGCCAACACCGACTGGATCTTCTTCTGCAGATTTTCACCATCCCCGTCCTCTTTCCAGTCCACGCGGGTAACGGCTGGTGCAGTAATCTTCCCTTCTTCGAAGAGTTCGGTGAACCACGAAAGGAGGCTGATCTGTTCGTCCTCTGTGTACCGACTCAGCGCTTGGGACAGTCGGAAGTTCTTGAACGTGATCTGTTTCCAGAAGATGAGTTCCTGACTCAGAACTAACTGACCATCTACGCCTCCCAAGGATCCGTAATTGATGAAGGTAGCCCCAGGGGCGAGCATAGCCGCGAGCCTCTGAGCAGATTGTCCGAAGACCGCATCTAGTGCGAGGGTGACACGCTTCCCGGCCGCGATCGCGGCGGGGCCTTGGGTGGCAAGTTCAGACTCCGTGATGACCACCCGAGCACCCTGGTCAAGAAGGGACTGTCTCGTGGCCTCGACGTCCTCCCGGTCTCGAATCACACAGATACACGGACAGCCCCGGAGCCGGGCAAACTGCACCACCATCCGCGCAATCCAACCCGTCGCGGCATTTAGAACGACCCAATCTCCCGGGCGCAGGGAGGGGCAGCTCTCTAACAGAAGATACGCTGCGGAACAACCCATCTTCAGCAGACTGGCGGTCGTCGGTTCCAAATTCTTCGACACTTTCAGTACGGCAGCCGCCGGAACCACGGCTTCTGTGCGCCAGGTCCCCAAGCCATGCGCACGGGGGATAACGTGGTCCCCCGGCTGCAACGTAGCAACATCCGTGCCCACGCGCTCGACGCACGCCACGCCATCGTATCCCGGGATGGGTTCGTCGTTGTAACGATAGTGTGGTTGGACGGGATACCGGCCGGCAATCACCAACAGATCCTGGGGATTCACGGGAGCGGCCAGGAAATTCAGTAGAACCGAGTCTCTGGGGATCGGAGTGTCGCCTACCGCATCGTGAGAGCACACGCGGATGACACTGGCGGGTTCCGTCGACTGGCGCTGGAACGTGACCGTTTTGGCGGACATGATCGTAGTATCAGACCGGGTAAGATTGAGGCATGGACTCCTCCGGAGGAATGAAGGTGACTGAGAGAGACGACATACCAGCGATGAACTATTGCACGCGTTGATATTATATTAAAATCGTACTTAAGGTATTGAGACCTGATGTCCTGATATGATATCCACAGAATATCCTTGCGCATGATTGGCCGCCGCTGGATTTCTAAGCATTTCCGGGCCCCACAGGGAATCCGGGCGAGCAGGAGCCTGACAGCTTGGGGCTCCACAGTATTTCCGCCGGAGATGGTTGAGCTTGGCGGAGAGGCATCCCACCTGCGGAGGAATTTCCCTTGGCCGGGTTGTCGATCTGGTGCTGGAGAGAAGAGCATCGGTGCAAAGAGAAATCGGTCAGGGGCATCATGAAGATGAATAAATAGTTACTAGTGTCCCTGGCCATGGGACAAGCGTACCTTCAAACGCGCCACCATCGTCCCTAGGCAAAACGTGAAGCCCATCGCACTAAACAGAAGCTTCGAATTTCAGCTTCGCCGCTCAACCCACCAACCTCTGCCGACAATGGAGGCTTCAGGTGATCCTTTGCGTTCCTCATCCTCTGAGCCGCGCTCGGAGACTCCGGTCGAGAAGCCCACATCCCCAAGAGATGTGCACGGCGTTAAAGTAAGATATCGCGCCATCCATGCTTATTGATCCCTCGCTCACCCCACGTCCACAGTGGGCCCTTGTGGTCGTCGCGCTGCTTTCGTCCCTGTTCTTGTATGCGCTCGATAATACCGTGGTGGCCAATGTCCAGCCGAAAGTCGTCGAAACCTTTGGCCATGTCAATCTCGTTCCTTGGCTAGGTGTCTCCTTTGCGCTGGCATCCGCGGCTACGACCTTGATCTGGTCCAAGGCGTATGGCACCTTCTCTGCGAAGAAGCTTTACATTGGAAGTACAGTGGTGTTCATGGGCGCGTCAGCTCTCTGCGGTGGTGCCCCCGACATCAACAGCTTCATTGTCGGCCGTGCCATCGCGGGTGCCGGTGGCTGTGGGATGTATATGGGTCTGTTGACGTTGCTGTCGGTGACCACGGACAACATTGAGCGTCCGAAATATCTCAGCCTGACTGGATTCATTTGGGGTGTCGGCACCGTGCTGGGTCCCGTGGTAGGCGGTGCGCTCGGCGATAGCAAGGCGACCTGGCGCTGGGCATTCTATCTGAACCTGCTGGTCGGGGCGGTTGTGGCACCCGTTTACTTCCTCCTCTTGCCCGACTTCAGGCCTCAGAAAGATGTCCCCATCCTGAAGCGGTTTGGCCAGATCGACTACATTGGAGCGCTGCTGTCCATTGGAACCCTGCTATGCGTGATCATGGCCATGAACCTCGGCGGCGTTCTGTGGAGCTGGAGCAGCTCGAATAGCATTGGCCTATTTGTGGGTGCCGGTGTCCTGTTGATCCTCTTTATCGTGCAACAAACCTTCAAACTGGGAACCAGCTTTGAGAACCGCATGTTCCCCATGCATTTCTGGAAGAGTCGTACCTTGATCGTTCTCTTTTTTACCATGAGTGAGTAAACCCCCCCCCCCCTCCTCTTCCCCACATTTACCCCACAAAAATGGCAGAGTCTCACGACGGACAGTGTTGGCGACGTTCGGCAGTTTCATCGGTATCTACTATTTGCCAATCTACTACCAATTCGCCCGCGGAAGCACCGCCGTTCAGACCTCCGTCCACCTCCTGCCCTTCATTCTGTTCCTGGTCGCCTTCAACCTGATCAACGGTCAGTATATGGGCCGGACCGGATACTACTACCCATGGTACATTGCCGGAGCGGCCCTCGAGTTAATTGGCGGTGTCCTCCTCTGTAAGTCCTCCTTGGCACGCACTCCCTCACTGTCCACAGAACGCATCCTAACAAGCCTCGCTCCACACAACAGATACCGTGGACGAACACACTTCCGATGCTAAGATCTACGGCTACACCATCATTTTGGGTACTGGCGTGGGCTGTTTCTGCCAGGCCGGCTTCGCGATCGCGCAGATGAAGGTTAAGCCGGAGGAGATCCCCTTCAGCGTAGGTTTCATGACGGTTGGACAGATGATGGGGATCGTCTTCGGCACGGGTATCTCAGGCGCCCTGTTTGTGAACTTCGCGGAGCAGGCCCTGCAGCAGGTGTTCCCCGGGGCCAGTGCGGACGAGATCTCGAATGCCATCTCCGGCGTGGGTAGCCAGCTTCTCCGCTCGGCCAGTACCGAGGATTATGCTGCGGCCATCCATGGTATTACCCGGGCTATCCAGTTGGCTTACGTGCCCATTATCGCTGCAGGTGCCATTTGCTTGATCTGCAGCTTGCTGATGAAGCACGAAAAGGTCTTTGTGGCGGGCAGCTTCGCGGGCTAAATTCGTGGCGGGGGCCGTGGAATATGATGAGAGAAATGCCAAAATAACAATACCCCATGAGAGGCAGAATGGCTGACAGAAGTGAAGAGCCGAAAAAAAGATATTGGAAATGACTTTAGAGATATATATATAGAGAGAGAGAGAGGTGTAGCTGGGTGGATTTACGCACCTGGGACACCATCAATTCGGCATGTTCGTGACTCGACGGAGAAGCAAGACCGCTGCCGATAATAATGACACTATGACTTGACTATGTACTACGCGATCAAAACCAAATCGATGATTGGAAAATGTAGTACTGCGGATCCATTCATGGCTATTAATCTATCTAAACATGGGACGTAACACATTCAACATAACACATTGGACGTCTACCGTTGTAGGCGCCGCGCTGACACAACTGTATCTGTATTCAGAATTCCAAGTGGTGCCCACCAAGCCGACGTATCAGAGATATCCGAGAAGGCGAAGGTATCATACAGTTTGAATGACTCGTCCAGCAGATGGGGGTAAGAGAGATCGGCGGGTAGTGGATCGAATGCCAAGATGTTCAGCTTCGGGGAGACGGCGGTAACTGGAGCGGGATGGAAGCTCGGCGGAAGAAAACCGTCGGCTTTGGGGCCGTCATCTTCGGTCTCCACTTGAGGGCTGGGTCGGTGACTGGAGACGACCTGTCGGTGAACCTCTAGACGTAACTCCTCCAGAATAATACCATAGCGACGGTTCGAACTGCTTCGGGAGGTGGCCTTCCCGAGATGTTGTTGGCAAGTCTCGGCGAGGCTGAACAGATATTGCAGCTGCCGGCTGTTTTCCACCGGTTTATTCGATGGATCGCCCGTCGACGACGCTTGATGCTGTTTGATAATATGAATATACACGACCGTAATGGCACAGAAGCACACATAATGGGCAAACCAAAACCCATGGATGAGAGCCTTTCGGCTAGCAAGCCCGTTGATGATGGTCATAATCTCCTCGGCGGCTGTAATACATTTCTGAACATAGGTGGTGGCGCTCACTTGGGGAATATCCTTGCAGTCGTTTAAGAGAAACAGTCGTGTGATATGAATCATAGCATGGGAATAGGCGAGTTGTGGGATCTGAGACCGCCGACGGTCCATCACGGGGGCTGCAGCCTCTTTCCATCGTTCTAACTCGATGGTTAACAGGATGGCCGCCTCAAACGGACACCCGCCGGGCGGATCGACGGTGTACAACTTCCGGGAGATATCTGCCAGTACCCGCGAGAGTCTGCTACTGGTTAGCTGGGATTGACCTTCTCGAACTAATGTGCCACGTCAAAGACTGACCGGTAATGCAGTACGGATGCAGTCATCATATCATCGGGCAAGCCTGATCGCATGCTTGGCTCGTTGATCAATAAGTCCTGATCTGTTACCTCGTCGGGCAGCTCCTGATCAAAGTCCTCGTCGTGCAGTAATCGTGGTCGACCGAACATCACGCTTAGATACTTGTCCAATGTGTACACACTCCAGAATGTTCTCTTCCGAAGCTCTTGCTCGATGTATGTGCCTTTGCCCTCCTTGACCATCGTGGGCGGCCATTTGCGATGGATGTTCAGCGCGGTCAGGAACTGAACGGTGGTGCCGAACGCGAACCAGCACTCACTGGCTCGGGACGATGCGAGCAGGTAGAGACTTTGGTTCAGTCTCGCTTGTACGGTCTCCATCTGTGGTGCACCTGACTCAATGGACGACATCAGCTTGGAGAGGGCGAACCAGCGTTCACTTCAACAAAGCAATCAGCAAGTAGACGAGTACATCAATGCGCCAATCTCAGGCTTACCTCTGCTCATCATAATCCACCTCGGACTCGGGCGCTCGCCTCTCGTAGAGTGTCCCAATCGCCAGAACGCTGTATACGATACAGCACCGTCCCACCATCAGGTCAGTGGGCAGGTTGGTTACCGAAATGTTACTCTGGTAGATCTGCCGCAGCCATTGCTCAACATGACCGCGATGCAAGAACCGATAGGTCATCATCGCCGAGTCAAAGTACGTGGCGACCATCTCCAGGGCCCTGTCCAATGGAGGTAGAGTGAAGTCCAGTTTGTAGAGGCTGGAATACGGCTTGTCGCCGAATTTGGTGACCGATGGGCTGTCCGACGGTTCGCAGAACCCTTCCGAGACGCTGGAGGCACCGGTGGGTGGCGGCGTCTTGTCTTTGCTGAGCCGTTGACATACTCGGTTGATAAACGAGCTTCCGGACGCCAAGTCTAAGTAGGCTCCCTGGAAGTCCGCCGTGGACAGATCGGTATCGATCAAAGGCGCCGGATGGGCTGGCTCCGGCGCTCCAGGCAGTTGGCCGTATGACGTCTCGTCGGACTGGCTATCGAAGACCAACTCCAGCGGTGGCGGCGGTGGTGGGCCAAGTCCCCTGCAGTACGTCGTTTCGTACTCACAGGCCAACGATAGTCGGTGACATCGTGCACAAGGACGCGTCCCGCTGCAGCGAGTCTTTTTCTCTTTGCACACGTCGCAGGCCCGGGTGGTCTTGAGCCGTTGGTAGCTCTCTCGCTTGACGGAGGCCGACGACTTTCTCTTGCCTTTGAGGATGGTGGGGGCTGCCTCCTCCTCCCCGTAGTTGGGATCCACCGGAGGGGTCACTTGCGGCTTGTTGGTTGGGGTGGATCGGTTCATCGGCACGGATGATCTCACAGTCATACAAAAACCAGCGGGTTGGCATCAATGATGGCTCGGGAGACTCGAGGAATGGAGGATGTTTCCAGTGGGCGAGATCAGGGGGTATATGCAGGGAATTGACGTTGTTTTTGACCGTCCCTCGTGGCTCAAAAACACGGGGGAGGGGGAGAGGGAGGGGGTGGTGCAAGCAGGAGCTGCAGACACGACATCACGATTATCTCGCTGCATAAACCGAACCAAGAAACCTGCAATGGAGAATACGAGCCATCGGCTAACTCATCGAGGAATGGCCTGCGCGTTCGCGCTGGAAGGAATCTGGCCCTGACGGGTGGCGTTCAAATCGACGGTCGATCCTTGAACGCACCATTCCACTTGATAGCCGTGAATATAGGAGACCTCTTGCGCCAGTTCTAGACTCAGGTGCGCTGGATTAGCTCGCCTGAAGATGGGTGGAGAACCTGACCTTCTCCCATTGGAGTGTGCATCGAACTATTACGTTATTTTGATTTTGCCGTTTCGGTCCCTGCTGTGATCGACCATTGTATCATAAATATTAGAATCCCACCCATTTTCGTGTTGGGAATGGGGGATGCTAATATCAACTCGGACCACAAGAGGCACAGTGGGGAAGATCACGGACTGGATGATCCACTGAACATTTGAGGTAGACGGCACGGATACCGAGAGGTCTCCACCGATGGATGGAGTCCTCACGTACATACTACATAACTAACAACTAATCGATGTATGCACCCACCCATTCTCTCTCGTCCGCTTGCTTCCCTTGCATGAATGATGGGAATCTCTCGTGCAGGGTGAGTAACCCTCATCCGTCCAGGGAAGGCGATCGAATCGGATCCAATCAAATCAAAAGTACCCAAAATACTTCTAGGCGTCTCGGCTGTACGGAGGAGCGACAGTCATTGACTGCACTTCCCAGCATGATACTACCACGTGGAGACGCAGCGGCCGATGTCCGCTGGAGAATTCTGCATGCCTTGCCGGTCGCTTCGCTACTGGCAAAACCTCGTATCGGAACGGGTCTATCAATTTAGACCCCTACGTCTGTGGCTTAGGGCGATCGACGGAGTAGCCACCAATGTAACAGTACCATGAGAGGCCGCACTGGCCGTCCTGGCGCGAAGTGATCCTTCGGGGAATTTGCCTCTCCCAAACCAGCACGAGGTCCTCCTTGATCAGCCATCTCTCAGGGTACGCAGTGAACCCCCGATTGACGGTATCTGTGCTGAAGTTTGAACCATGGCCCCGAGTGAAAACGGGATTTGGACGGACCCACCCCGTCGTCTCCTTAGCGGAAAGGCCCGTGGTTGAAGCCACTGGGACGGTTCCTGCCGAACCGAGGCAATTTAAATCCTGCGTGGATCCCAATGTGGCCATGGAAGAGAGAAAAAAAAAAAAAAAAAGGGAAAAAAAAGGGAGAAAGGGCGCATGTAAGATTTTAGCAGATGTGCGTTTCTTCAGGACAAGGCGTCCGGATCATCGTCAGGCGCGAAGCCGACGCACAGCCGGATGGCCGCAGAAGACCCATGGTACTTGGAAGAGGATCGTAGAACTCTTTTCTGAGGGACCGAATAACCTCCCCGCTGGAGTCCAGCGATCGGCAAAGCGGTCGGATTAGCGAAATCGTATAGGACAGGAGTTGTTCGCTTGCAAACGGAAACGCGATGGACATCGGAAATAAATCTTGACCGCTGCAACATTGTTCCCACATACTAATCTTCGTATTCTGCTTCTAGCTGCTGCCGGCTACTGCATGCAGTCGGTAGCGCCAGGCGCAACGGCTCTTCATTTACCCAATGGTTGGTCCTAATCCCGGTGTCATGGTGGGCTTCTTTTTCTTTTTAATTTATTAATTTTTTTTTCCCCCCTTCAGTTCAAAAATTTTCTTTGCAATCACGCCATCTGCTCGCCAAGCCTTCAGGGTAAATTTAGCCATTTAGCCATCAACTGCACCGTCTCAACTATGCATGGTTATCCCTCGTCCTTGCGTCAGGCCGGCTCGATGCCGCGTTCGTGCCGGGGAGGGTGAGGTTATGATAGAACTGCCAAGCTGCATAATCTTGCATTGAGACCTGAGTCAGAAAGCTGGAACGAAAATCTGAAGCCTATACGGTCGTATACAAACGGGTCTAGATCATAAAGCGTCTTGCGGAAGAGAGAGAAGTACATCCAGTTTCCAAGTACAATATCAGAACCATACAACACAACACCCATCGTACGCGTAGAAAGGAAAGGAGAGCTTGCTAGGGAGCACCGGTATCCCTGCACCATCCCATGCGAGCTTATCCATGCCAGGCATGATTGGATAGGACATCATGTGCCCTAGCCCTCAGAGTGACATGTTCCGCCAAATCCAGCAGATTCCTTGGGTGAGGGATCGGATTTCTCTTCACTGCCCCCAATCCTGGCACTTGAGCTCACCATTGACCAATCTCCACACGCCATCTGCAGAGGGACCGTCAGTGAGGCTGGACGCATGGGAAATTCAATGAACCCTTGCCTTCAGTGAAGCTCTTCTTGGCTGCCATACGATCAGTCCCGTGGATAACGCGCACAAAACCATGGGTCACGTTGTCACAAAAGCATGCGATGCGGAATTGGTCCCTGGTCACGGTGTGGTATTTACAGCCCCAGCAACCACCGCGTTGAATTCCGCCTCCACTACACTCGTTAGCCTTCACGGGACACCGCAAGGAGACGGGATGGCGATACTTCTGCTGTGCAACCAGCCTCTCTCCCGCTGTATCCCAACCCAGACACTGATCCAAGCGGAGCTCCGTCAAGCGTCGTCGGTTGGGGGGTCCACAGTGTGCTATTAGCCTTGCTGGAGGAGTTGGGCGTGGCTGGAAGCCTGTTCCATTGAAGCCATCGTCTTTGAAGGTAAATCTATTGTCCGGCCTGCCTGGTGCGGGTGGTATGTTTTGTATTCTTCTCAGAGGAAGTATCCGAATATTTTCACACTGGTCATGGATCTCTCGGGTATATTGGCCCAGATTGCTATTGAGATTCTCTCCGTTTCGCCCAGCTGGAGCTCCCACCTCCGGGTTCGTGTCTAATGTTCCGGTCACCGATGCAGATAGACATAGAGCAATAATAGCGACAGTCAGGGGGTTGAACATGTTTGCGCGTGTTGGACAGGATGGGTTATAGAACTGTAGGAGATCCCACGCTCTGATATATTTATATCTCTTTATCTAGCCTTGATACATTGTTAAAGATGACGCATCATCTTGTCGTCGATTGGACTGTAACACCTCATGGCCTACGCCTTGGCAAGGAGGACACCGAGAGAGATGGCATGGAGAAAGATAAAGAACTGGGCAAATGGGATGAATATGGTAGTGTAACCTTGTAATGAGCGCGACATAAAGAACAAGTATCGCATAGTCATAGACGCTCCGCTCTCCTCTTCCGCGGAGCGCGAGAGAATTGCATCCAGGTTGCCCCGGTAGTAGAGGCTTTGGCATTCTGTGATACCCACCATTGTCAAGAATGCCGCTCAATTCTTGAAATTGTCCTCCATGCACTGTACCTTTCCAACAGCTTCATTGCTGCATGGGATCACGGGGGAGGAATATTCGTAACATTGAGGTAACGATGCAGGGTTGGAGTACACATGTAGGAGCCTGAATATATATACCGAATTCTATTCCCTGCCATGATCACATCATACTGCTTGCGTACATAAAACTCCGGGTAGGTTTTGACCATCCTCTGTTCTCCGAAGCTGGCCAGCAACTCCGTACCAACCAGAGGCTGATAGCTCTCCACTCTGCACTATTGCAGCTTTTGCTCCACCCAGTTAGTCGTGCCGAGAAAGTCAAAGTGGAAGATCATTGGGAGATTTTGGACAGCCTGAAACTCCCTTAGTTTCCACCGGATCGCCCAGCGAAGAGTAGTGAGGCGTATAAGTCGACGCCCTTGCCCCGAGCCATTCTTCTGGCCGCGTGTCACTTCTCGGTCTAGGATTCTAGGTGCACCACCTAGGAAAAGGGCCATAGATTGATTTCTTTTTGTGCGGGCCACTGAAGAAGGAGACGAGAGCACTGCACCTTAATCTCTGTGACATATGACTAGTATGCATATACCTATTAATGGGTGAGAGAAGTTTCAACCATCTACGCGGACATGCTCGGATCTCGATAGGTTTTAAGTTACGGAGTCTAGTATTCTGCGGCCTAAGACTACCAAATACTATGAGAGTTGTCTCGAAACCCCATCAACACTGATTCGACATCGTGAACAAACCTCAGCCGGATCGAGCATAGGGTTGCAGACTCACAGACTCACATCCTTTAGACACCTTTACAGAGCCTGGTCGCGCATCGAAGGCGGGCCGATGCGGCAGAAAAGCGAAAGAGGGACGATCGATCGATCGAGATAAATAAAAAGATGACCGACTAACCACGATTCTGATTATCTCCACCCTTGACAAAATAACCCCCGCCATGACCACCCCCTTCCTTGTGCTGCCGCGCCCCGGGACAGTACCATCCAGCAACGCAGCCCCGCCCATCCCAGCGCCGTCGGAAGCGGCCTTCGTCGGAACCTTTGGCAACCGGCTGCCACCTGCGTCCTATTTACACACCCCTCACGGCAAAGTAGCATACTACGAGCTATCCCCTTCATCGCAGGTTGCTATAGAGGGTACACAGCCCGTATCCCGGGTACTCTTCGTCCACGGGGTGCAGACGCCCGCAATTGGCCTCCAGCCGTTAGCCACCGCATTATCATCGCGGTTCCCATCGGCGCACCTTGTCCTCGTCGACCTGTGGGGCCACGGACTCACCGACACCCCGTGGGTGGCGCACGACGCGAGTCTCTTCCATGGATTATTAGACACCCTAATGGCGCATCTCGGATGGACCGATGCCCATTTCATTGGCTATTCGTTTGGCGGGTCCACGACGGCAAGTTTCGCGGCGGCATACCCCGAGCGTGTCGCGTCGATGGTTTTGGTTGCGCCAGCGGGTCTGCGTCGCGCCGCGGCGCTGGATCCGGTGCAGCAGGGTTACTTGCGAGGCGGGGAGGGATTGGAAGAGGCGGCGCGAGATTGGATCTTGGAAGTGCTGGAAGGGGGGCAGTTGGTAGTGCCTTCGGATTGGAAGGAGAGGGTGGTACGGGGGGAAGTCGTGGCTGAGGCTGTGAGAGACTGGGAAATGAAAGAGCATGCAGGCCATGTTGCCAGCGTAGTCGCAATCTTTAGGGATGGGGGGATTTTGGATAAACATGTCGAGTTCGCGAAAGCGGCGGCGACGGGGGTTAGATGCCAATGTGTCCTGGGAGAGTTGGATGACTTGTGTAGCGTACAGGACTTGTCTGAGCTTGGGATGCAGCAGGTAGTCGTCGTGCCCCAGGTGGGCCATGCCGTGGTGAGGCAAAGGGTACCAGAGGTCGCGGGGGTGATCGAAGCGTTCTGGAAGAAGCTCCAGGAATGAGGGTCAACCATTTAGGTCCACTTGCCCTGGGACTTTCAATAATTCCAGAGGGCTCCTCATCATTCAATATCGACACTGGCCACAGCTCTGGGAAGAGGGTTCTCTGTCCGTGCTGGAGTCCGGAAGAACCCCGATATCAATCAAAGTTCTCAGAAGCTGCCGGACCCTTGCACAGAACGGTGACCAAGGCCAGCCAGCTGCCGATGATTGTTCTTCTGGAGTTTTTCAAATGGAACGCATTCGTCGACTGGCTCCATGGGATCAGTAGGACCCTTCGCCCATACTATCTAAGACCTTCGGAGCACCCCATCCATAGCGCTATGGTCCACCGCGCAGCACATCGGCCTGTACGTGCAGTACTTGTAGTAATGAAGGGCTCGATTCTATCTACGCGCTCACTAATCGATAATATTCGGCCCCAAGGTTGGTATAGAAGGACGAATGTGCTTAGTGATCATATCATCCGGTTTCATCGGTGCAACTGGCCATGAAGGGTTCTTGCAAGGGTAAGCCTGGGTGGGGATTCATCGAGATGCAGTGGAGACCACCCCTGTCTCGGAGATTTCGCCCCAGCTTACGAGTACCTCCGAATAACGTGTCCACTGTTTGGAAGGACTCGTCGAGGGAAGCCGGTGGGGATTGGAACGCACGGAACGGAGGGTCCGATAGGGCCTGACCCTGACTGAGCCCTCTTCAGATCGGCGCCACTAGTGTTTTGAGTTGATCATCACTAGAACACCCGGTTTCTCTCACGCCACGGTTCCTGTTCCATTTTCCTGGGATTCCACTGGCCTGTCCACTTAGCCCTATAATAAAGCCCACAGGCTATATGGGGCTGTGTTCTCGAGTAAAGTTTCGAAAATATGGGCCCAACCAATATAGTATGATAAACCGGGGCCTGCCGTTGGATTCCGGTTCCCGGTTGACCTCCCATCACTGGCCATGGCCGGTCGCTCAAGACGTATTATCTAGTCGCCTACCCGCGCCCATATAGTATTTAACTATACGGCCTGATGGTTATTGATAGCTGTCGCAGGAAGCTGGCGCCTCCGGCTTCTACAGGGAGTACATCCATCCATGCCCTCAACCGAACCACTCTAAAACGCTGTCTGTGCCGTTGGTGCTTGTCTTTTGCTTTTTAGTTTGACAGGGGCTCCCATATCGGGTAAGGAGAAACGGACGGCTGTTCCTGACGCGGGCCGGTTGGTTTTACCAAGCGTTAGTGAGTGGAGAAAGGGTGCAGGGTCGGACTTAGTACCCGGAGAATTCGATCTGCTAGTTTGCCAGGAACGGGATGACCCCGAATCTTGGCTTCTTGGGGGTGGATGTTGGGACGGTGAACTGTCTCATCCTGCATACCGCAGACCCATACGCTCCCTAATTTCCCTCTCCGTGGCTACCGCGTTATCTTTTACTTGCCTTCCGATCGGATAGTAATGGTCGAGGGTTTAAAAGGCGTGAGGTCTCTCGTGGTGTCGCTCTCATTTCTCAAGCATCTACGCTGCAACTAGCAAGCTTTGAAACCACCTCTTGCCCGTCATGAAGCTCTTGTCAGTCACTATTGCTGCCCTCGTGGGCTTTGCCCAGTTTGGTGTCGCCCAGAAAGTTTCCGGCGCCGCCCAAGGCTTCGCGTCCGGCGTGACAGGCGGTGGTAACGCTGCTCCTCAGACCCCGAAAGATATCAATGAACTCAAGAAGCTGCTCGCTGATCCCTCCCCTCGCGTGATTGTCTTGGACAAGTTATACGACTACACGGGAACAGAGGGTACGTCCAAGGGAACCGTGTGTGCCAACTGGGGTGACGGCGCAAAATGTCAGAAGATTATCCAGGACGACTGCGGAAAAGCCGGTAAATCTACCGGAACCTGGGACACCGCGGCTAAGACCCCCATTGATGTTGCCTCAGATAAGACCATCATCGGTGTAGGTAACAAGGGTATCATCAAGGGCAAGGGGCTGAGATTCCGCGGTGGTGCAACCAATATCATCGTCCAGAACATCCAGATCACTGACCTGAACCCGGAGTATGTGTGGGGCGGTGATGCCATCTCTTTTGATGGCGCTGACCTGATCTGGATTGACCATGTTACGGTATATTATTCAGTTTCATCCCCCCCCCTCCCATAGTCACATACTAATGGCATGTAGACTGCTCGTATTGGACGTCAGCACTACGTCTTCGGCTTCAACACCAGCAAGCGCGTGACTCTTTCCAACAACTTTATCAACGGTGAAAGCCCCTTCTCTGCTGGATGCAACGGATATCACTACTGGACTTTTGAGATGGTGGGCAAGGGAGACCAGATCACTCTGCAAAACAACCATATTTACCACACTTCTGGTCGCAGCCCTGCTCTAAGTGGAGGCACCCTTCTGCACGCCGTGAACAATGTCTGGGATGGCAACACGGGCCACGCTCTGGAGGGAGGGGAGGCCACTGCCAGAGGTATCTTCGAGGGTAACGTTTTCACTGATGTCAAGGCCATTGTCGCCGACTTCAAGGGCAGGGCTTTCTTCTCCCCCGATGCCAATTCCAACAAGCAGTGCAGCTCGGCCCTGGGCCGGGCCTGCGAAGTCAATGTTCTCACCAACTCTGGCACTCTTCCTCCGCTTAAGGATACTTCATTCTTCGGTGACTTCAAGGGCCTCAAGATTGCCCCGGCTACCCCGGGTTCTCAGGCCGCGGTGAACGTCCCCAAGAACGCTGGTGCGGGCAAGATCTAATTAATTCTTTCTCTGTGCACATACGTCTACACACGTGTGGGTCTTTGTGTATATTACCTTTTTTTTTTTCTTTTTTTGCACAATCGGTGCTTGTCTATAGCGTCTCGAATAGAGAAGAGGGTTTGCGCCTTCTGCAGATTCATATGATCAACGTATTATGATCAGGTTTTTAGTATGATGAATGTTTCAATGTCAATGTAAAGGGTGCGATCGGACTTAGTTCTATATTCCGTCTCACTGTATATTATAATACTCCCCTATCAATATAACCCTTCTCCCTGAAGGCGGCCGTTGGCTACATTCTATTCTCATATCCGACATGGGGACTTTAAAATGGTGACACCCCGACATCTCATCAAATTCCCCTTATGCTGAAAATAATACACATGTAGGTGTCATATCATATCTATATAACATGATTCCTTGCCATTCCAATGCAGCTCACTGAAAGAGTGCAGTTATTCATATAAACATCACTCAAATAATTTGCAGGGAATTCCAGCAACGCTAGCATGTCGAAAGACACGCTTAAGCGCAAACACCATTGACGCAGGACCAGGGGTCAGAGCAGTCGTTGTTATTGGAGCAGGAAGTACCTATGGATATTTGAGTTAGCCATTCACTAAGGTATTTGGAAATAAGAGGAAACCCTTACCGGCACAGTGGCCCTCCCAGGCACAGGAGGTAACGACACCAGTGCCGCAGATGCCGTTATAGCAAGCCCAAGGGTCCGAGCAATCATTGTCATCGGAGCAAGTAGCGCCTAAGTTTTCACATATTAGCAGGTCAATCACTGTGATATATCTCTTTGCTACTGTCGTCTTCTCAGGAGATTTGGAGGCTCGATGGTAGGGGGGGTGATATGTGCATTACTTACCCTCACAATGTCCTGGCCATGCGCAAGTGGTGCTGGAACCGCCGGAAGATCCGGAGGATGAACCGCTACAGTATGTCGACTCGGAAGTAGAAGGGGATTTGTAGATATTCGAGGTGTGGCAGGTTCCAGAGGAGAAGAGAGCGCCAGCTAGAGTTTTTCTTTGTGTCAGCCAGGTTCCAAGCCAGGAGAGGGTGTGAGGTAACGAGGGCGGGTAGCCATACTGTTCACCGTCAAGCTGTCGGGAGGGCTGGTAACAACAATCTGAGAGGCATCGGGAGTCAAGCTATCCTCGCAAGAAAGGAGCTTGCTACCACCATTCGACGTGGTTGGGCCAGTCCAGATATCAATGTGCAGTTTGCCATCGTCGTAATCGCTAGCTACAAGATCGGTTGTTAGTATCCGGCTGAGTCGCAAAGGTCAGCAGGGAACGTACTGCACTCCTCGCAAGTATCTTCAAATCGAAGGTACTTCTCCAAGTATGGAACGTAGATAACTTCGCACTTGGAGAATTCACCGGGGGCAGTGGCGAAGGTCAGAGGATCATCGTAAGTACCAGTGCCTGTGGCAGTCGTGAGCAAGACTCTATCATAGAATGTAGAAACAGCGACGGGGACATACCGCCTGCAGTGTAGCCACGACCGCAGTCATATGCGATATCAGCACCAGGGGGGTCGTTATCGGCATATCCGTAGAATGTCACCTCATAGCCTGTCTCGACCGAGCATGACGCGGATGCAGCCGCGGAGACCAAGGTGGCAAGGATGCCGGCTTTGGTAAGAGAGATAGAGGAGCTCATTTTGGAGAATGGATTTGGATCTCACGAAACGGAGTTCTACACTGCTGGAGAAGAAGGGTACCATCCCCAGCTTTTATGTCATTTCCTACAGGCAAGGTGGCATGATTCTAAAGCCGAGCCTTAGCGAGATATATTAATTGGCTAACACCGCTACAGGGACTAAACTGTCATTTGCGAACCAACCATCTCGACCCCATGAATGAGGTTTCTCCAGCTTCGTCTATGGTTGGGTCGGATGAAGGCCGTAATTGACGCGGACCCTTCGGTGGTTGTACCCCGTAAAGCTAAGCCTTCGGGTCCCCACCGCATGCCACCGAGGATGGTCTAGCGAGAATCTTCAGGTCCACCGCGCATCCTTCGTCCATTCGCAGACTGGCTGGTATGGGGTCATGTCTCACTACTGGCCTCCATTGCCCCGTAAATGCCCTGACTGGGCTTCATTGCCGAAAAATAGCCCACCGGCTTGTTCCAAAATGATGCCGTTTTCCCGTGCAAGGTAAAATCGTATGCCAACCGGGAGGAACTGTTGGTTAAACAGTTGGAAACTGTCGAAAGAAGCAGATATTGAAGATATGAAGTGGGACCCCATGTGGATAAGTGAAGATAAGGAGATCGAAATCCTAAGCTGCCTTCATATGTGGCTCATTTGCAAATGGACTTATGGAAGAAATTGCCTAAACTACATAAATCCTTGTGCTGAGAGAAGATGAGCGGGTGTTCCGACTCCGCTGCACAAAAGAATATCCCTCTACCTTATAGAGAGGGCCTGTAATCAAATAAGTATAGACCAATAGATCCAAGGGAGCCAACTCCAATTATCTAATACCGGCCCCCATGGGCCACACCCGATAGCCGGAACAATCGGTCTAACTCTAGGCCATCTCCTCGACTAGCATCGCTAGGCTGCTGAGTGTGTCCACTAACATCTTAGACAGGTTAAACAACTTGTGAAATAGTATCGAATTATTAACGGTTCCACCACCCAATGGATCGGTCTGGCCTTATGTCGGGGTTTGTTTTGGCTCCGATGTTTGTGCCTCCCCCACATTTGCTGCATCAGCAGGCTTTCGACTGCAATCTACTGAAGATGCATGCATAGGGTGGTCTCAGTCACATTCTACTAGTAGTTAGGGCCAACATGATCGGACCGAGGGGGGATGGATATAACCAAGGCCGAAAAGATCATCTGATTTTCACACGAAGCGATGCGAATTAGAACGGGGTATTGAAGCGGAAGTCCCAACTACGAAGGGGGCGGGGCGCTATTTGATTTTGTAAATATTTGACCGCTTGGCCCCTAATCTGGTGTTCAGGATGGCGACTATTCCATGCGAAGTATGGTCGCTGGTATCCGGCAGGTTTCTTACAAAGCCAGACCTCGTCTTAAAGCCAAGTCGATATAAGCTTCATAAGCTTTGTCAAGCAATGCCCCCGAGCTTAATCCCATGTGGGTAAACCTGGTAGAGAATGGAGAAAGAGACCACATATGTTCTCTGTTATGAACGATTAGAAAAGCTTTTATAGATCTTGTGAACTCAGCTATTCGTGCTGTTTGTCTAATCTTCACTATTTGTGAGGATGCTATTCTAGAACCTGTCTCAATTATGGATGAAATGGGTCCATTGTTGTTGCTACGCATCTAGCTGAAGATCTGCGTGTACTATAAGGGTTGAGAAACCCAAGTTCAAACCCTGTCCCATGCTTTTTATGTCTTGAAATCTTCACTGCTGAAGCTAGAGGCCCCATTCAACAGTAAGGATACCATAAATATTACATGTACTGTGTCATTGTTGTGCTTCTGCCCCTTCTTCCACTCCTAAGTATTTTTCTGGCCTCTCCCCTCCACTGCCATCCATGGATCATGACTGATTAAGTCTCTTAGGCCAAGCACGCCGCGCCCCTAGGATGTCAGGTTGTAAATCTTCTGAACATCCTTCAGTGTCGCCTCAAAATCAATCTCCAAATCCTTGATCAGACCATTGTGGAGCCCAAACACCCATCCCGACACCACCGGGAATCCATTGGCCGCATACGACTGCTGAATGGCGGCTGTCTTGATGACGTTCCGGCACTGCTCGACAACATTAAGCTCAACCAACCGGTTGTAGCGCGCCGTCGCGTCGGATATGGCGTTCAGTTCATCCTCATGCAGGCGGTAGACGTCCCGAATATTCCGCAGCCAGGGATTGAGCAGGCCGAGGTCCTGGGGTTTCATGGCCGCCTGGACACCGCCACAGCCGTAATGACCGAAGACAATAATCCGCTTGACGTGGAGGTGGCGGACGGCATAATTAATGACACTCATGGCGCTGAGGTCGGTGTTGCAGATTACATTGGCGATATTCCGATGCACGAAGGCCTCACCGGGCTGTAAGCCGGTGACCTGCTCGGCGGGGATACGAGAGTCGCTGCATCCAATAAAGAGATAGTCAGGGCTCTGGCCCTCGGCAAGGACTTTAAAGTAATTTGGGTCCTTGGCGCTTTGGGCAGCCGCCCAGGCGCGGTTGTTCTCAAACATCTGCTCATAGCTCTGCTGGAGCTGCTTGGAAATTGGAGTGGTTTCTTTGCTAGACATATCGAGTTTATCGGTGGAGCTGATTATGCTGCTGTATAGTCAGTATTGTGGTAAAGGAAAGCGGACGTGGTGGATGAAGCTGGATTGGAGTGAAGCTCGGGAAAGTGGGATGATGTTCAGCTTAAGTATTGTCCGCGGGGAATTTATGCATTGACCGCCAATGAACACACTGCTCGTCTTTTAACTTCCCGCAGATGTTGGACTGTGGCAAGTCCAGGGCGGAGTTTTGGGACCAACTCCGAAGTATAGGGTAGGCTTGCTGCATTTTTTTGCGATTTTTAACGGTATGGTTTCTACGGTGGTAGAGGAGAGGAAGGAAGCTAGAAAGAGACATCATCATATTACATGTTTGAACCAAACAGTATGGTTGATTGCAACAGATGAATAGACTATGAACACGGCAAAGTTTAAAGATTTCTAGACGAGAGAAGCCTCCAAGAACTTCATACCGGGATTTCACCGTTTACCAGATCATTCAGCTGTATAATTAATAGACGCCCACTGTCATATCCCATGACAATAGTATCATTTTGAACTGCTGATGTGTATGTCCGATATTCAGGGGGGGAGCCACATAATTCCCTCCTCTCCCAAAACCAGCCACGACTTCTCATTGATGATGTTGTATCTTTTTGAAGGTGAGATGGGATGTTTTCCTTGGTCTCTTAGCGGGTTGTTTTCAGATAACGACCATCTGAAGAGATCCTTAGCGTATCTTCAAAGGAGGAGTCTCGATGTATGATCCGCTGCAAAACACCCTGGGAAATACTCCATATCTCCAGCGCATCTGATCTGCATGCGGCTACGAGAGCGCCATCTGGAGGTAATATACTAATATATGGCCGACCGAGGTTTGGTAAAGTGTGAATGGCCAAGCCTGTGGTCAGGCTCCATATTCTTGCGATACCATCACAACATACGGAAGCTACCAAATCGGCATGTGGTGAAAATGCCACCGATTCCACGTCGGCTGAATAGAGGGGGAGGGAGGGATCTGATGTGCGTGGCCCTTGTTTGCTTTTTTTCTCTTTCTTTCTTTCTTTCTTTCTCAGATAGAAATGTGATGGGTGGCGTTTGCTCAGCTGGCCACTGTCTGAGTTGTTCTTCCACTAAGACTAGGACTGGTGCCAGTCAAAGAATAGAAGCATGGATGAACCCCGTTTAGGCATCGAACTACACTAGGAGCTATTGATGAACAGTGCAGTTTGCTCATGCCACTAGACTTTGATCTGAGATAATCGTTCACCTTTCAGTTACACTATCCTGCAATACCCATCCTCGAGTTCGAGAGGGCCCTAACCTCTAAGCAACCTAGATCCATATACCAGTACAGCGTATTTCTAAACATCTGGATGAGAAGCCCGCTCCGCAATGATGCGTCTCATACGCTCCTCATCTGCGTACCACCTGGACCTGGTCTTCTCAAGTAGCTGTCGTGGTGACTTGCCTACGGCATTTGGTTGGTCCATCAAGCTGCTGCCTCCGGCCTCTAACAAGACTGCAATCATCTCTTCGTGTAATCCTATCCGTTCATTTAGTGTTGTATGCTCCGTTTCCCCTTCTCGAGTCAGGCGAGGGTGGTAGACCCCTGCCATTGTTGCTGTATGGAGGGGTGTATTCCCTTGTAAATCTTTGGCATTGACATCCGCGCCCCTGCTGATTAGAAATCTCGTGGCTTTAACCTGGCGCAGATTCTTTGCCATCCAATGCAGAACCGTACTGCCATCCATATCGGCATGATTAATATCTGCCCCATGCGATAGTATGAGATCTAACAGAGCAGGATTAATAGGATCACCTTGGTGGGAGGTTACAGCCAATTCATGTAACACAGTCTTACTATCGGCATCTGCAAAACTTGCATCCGCCCCATTTTCAAATAGGAAACAGGCGAGGGTATAGGAATGCGAGCTGCTGCACCTGGCATGGGTTCCGACTGCATAAAATAAGGCAGTTCGTCCTAAGTTGTCCTGGATATTAACAGTGCTCTGCTTGGCTTCCAAGAGCAGCCTAAATGTATTGATAATCCGGGGAAGAACTTCATTCTCCGGTAACATATCTTCGGCCAACGAGTCGGGTCCTATAGCAGCCCAGTGGATGGGTAGTCGACCATCGCTATCACGGACTGATACCATATCTGCAATATCAACATTACTGCCTCGATGGTCTAGTAAGGCTTGAATCCCCGGAACATTCCAAAAAAGGCCCCCGCGGTGAAGCGCGGTAACATCTCGAGGCAGGTCTGATCCTCCATAATTGTTTATTTGATTCAGGGGCATATGACTTTGGTGTATATCAGCCCCCGCATTAATCAGACGTACCATTAACTGGTAACTGGCCTGGGCAATAGCTAAGCTGAGAACAGTCTCTGAAGCTTGCGGTGGGTCTTCTTTATCTGACCGGGATAATATAACATCGCCAGCAGAAGCACCTCTGTCCAGCAGAAGTTGAATCAAATCTTCACTCCGTGCAATACGATCGCGAACCCAGCGCCGCTCAGGACATTGATACTGACCCCAATCGAATGCGACCTCGGAAAAGGAGGTGGCTGCGGACAGCAGTGCTGTTGTACACCAACCATCCCCAGGTTTAACTGTCCCCAGTGGTGGCTGGCTGTCCAATAGGAAGTGCACCGTCTCGAGCCGAGCAAACCGACAAGCTATTTCCATTAGCGAGATTCCTCGCTGTTCGAGTGATTCTGTGTCAGGGAAATTGATATGCGCGGAATAGTGATTTAAGAGCACGCGAAGTGTATCGAGACTTCCATGTTCACAAGCGATAAAAAACACGTCCCACTCTCGTACTTCAGAGGGATACAGGCCAGCCTTCGGATGCCTCTCGATATATTGTCGTACCATCCATTCATCATTCGCCTTGACCATTTCCCCCAGAAGTTCCTCATATTCGGTCTCATACAGTTCAGAACCGTCCGTGTCGAGCAACATGGCATCGTATCCATCTCCTCGAAGGGTGTGGAATGCGGGGTACGACATTGCTGACACCAAAAAAGGAGAAAGAAAGAAAGCGAAGTATTTATCTTTTGGGGTACAATACCATACGAATTAAGACATTCGAAGGGTCAGACTCCTTACGACGGACGAACCCTGAACGGGCGAATGAATAGATGATATCCAGTGTGGTTAGCTGATCTTGTCGGTGATCCGACTTGGTATAGAATGGCGGGGTATTCTGGGTGAGATTTATTGGGCTTCTGGAGGATTCTGAGCCTGCAGATGAGTGGGCGGGTGCGTTAACTTGTTTATAGGATATATTATAGCTTACTAAATGTTTTTAGTCTCAGAATCAACAGATTCGGTAATAAACTGGCCTTTGCATTTGCAGAACGATGAAGGGAAACCTATAACTTTAGGGCATCAAGACCGAAAAATTGGCATCCACCCAACAAGTACAGAATCACAAGAAATCCGATCATTAACACAAACCTGTGTGAAATGTTCAAGAACAGTGAAGAATTTCTGTTTACTAGAAGATTATAAGTTCCAGCCAAGGTGATTATTCTATACATACCTTACAACTTGTTCACCATTCGGCTATTCATCACTCGCTGTCAGCCCTAACCACACAATTATTGTTATTCAGCAGCGGGAGCCGTCACTTACACCCTATTCATTGCTCATTATCAGCCTTAACCGCACAATCATCATTATTCAGAAAGGGAAGCCATCACTGACAGCCTATTCACTTGCCGTCAGTTCTAATTGCACAATTATCATTGTTCAGCCATCACTTAGACCCTATATATCACTTGCAGTCAGCTCTAATTGCATAGTTATTATTGTTGAGCAAAGGGAGCCATCACTCACATGCTATTCATTGCTTGCTATCAGCTCTAACTGTACAATTATCATTGTTCAGTAAAAGGAGCCATCACTTACAAACTATTTATAACTTTTCGTCAGCCCTAACTGTATAATCATTATTGCTAGACCTCGACATGGCCCACACTCGGCCGCCTACGGGCGGCCCATTAGCCCAAAAATGAACGAAAATAAAAACCCCCGTAAGCTGCATAAATTATGCAATTTCTGATGTATTTCTTGGTATTTAGATTACCCTCAATTTGAATATATCAATGAGTTCTAATGATTATAAAGAGACAAAAGTTGGTTAGATTTAAATTAATTCTTCGTTGCTCTACTATATACTTATATACTACTCTTTAACCAATATATCCTTGGAGCCGTATGGACGGGACTCAAATCCTACCAGAAACACGCTGCTGCATATTACTTCAACCAGGCAATAGAATTTCATCTTTATCCTTATTCTCGTCCTCAATACTAGCCTTAGCCTGGTGGTCCTCAGGCCCAGAACCCTTATTCATGTCTGTCCTTTGTCTCTTTCCAAGTGATATTTAGCTTCGTATCTCAATAGAAGCCTTAGCAGAAGTAAAAAGAGATTTATTCTCTTCATTATCACTGATTGGGTTGAGATTCTCACTCAGTTACCGGGTGTCTGTTTCTTCTTCCACTAATTCAAGGTCTTGCTCGGTCGCTAGTTCTTGAATAAAAATAAGCTGCTCCTCCTCCATTTCAAATCTAATAGTGTACATGAATAGTATAAGGTCCTGGATAGTTGTAGCATTTAATAAGTCTCTGTGGTAGTGGCAGACATCGTGTGCTGAGTTAAATAGTCGCTCAACACCAGCACCAGTAGCAGGGACAGAGAGAATATCCCGTGCTAGACTTATAAGCGTAGAAAATTTATGTTAATAGTCTCTCCAAAACTGCCGAGGGCTGATTGAGACAGTATCTTTTATTAGATGTATTAGAAAAAAATCAGGTAAATCGGAGAGGATAGATAAAAGATATCTATCTCCTTATAAATACTCTCTGAGCTCATCACACTCGCCAGGTTGTATCCTCTCGGTATTTAGTGTAAGTAAGATATCAAGCTCTGATATCTACACTGATTGCTTGGTCTTTAAGACAGACTGCGGACTAGTATAGCCTTCTTTATAGTCTTTAAGACGGGACTCAAGACTTTATCGGTACTGGGTAGTGAAGTCCTTGTCTAGATTATACCAGTCAGATATTAAAAAGAACTGCAGTTTATACTACGGGGTACGAATAGTCCCAATTGTATAGATATTACCAAGATCTTTATTGTCTATTAAGGTATAGTACTCCTATAACTTTATTTCAGTAGATTCAAGAGCTTTAAGTATCTGTTACTTCCATGGGATTTTTTTCACCGAAACTGGTGAATAGATAGTTCTAGATGGTTAAAAAGCTTGTTGTATATACTGAAAACGCTATAAATGGTAATATTCTTGGCTTTGGAAAGCGTAGTAGTAAATTAAAAAAAGGGCTGTGTGATATAGAGAAGATATTCAACCTGGCACCATTCCTCTCTGTTAATTTAGAGATTAGGATACCTATACTCAGTATAGAACTGATCAAATACTAATTAGAGCTGTTTAGCCCGTCGAAGCATTAAGAAGATTAAATTCCAGCGTGTTCGGATATCTTGAATTGGTACTAACTTTGGTTATTTGATCTGAATATTCAAGAAGGACTCCTGTTGCTGAGAGCTTGCATTAATAAAGACTGCAAGATCTTAAATCTAAAAGAATAGTCAGTAGGTAATATAGGAGAGAAATCCAGCGGCTTAATATAAACCTTGCGTAAGGTATTCGCAATATCTCACTTTTGAGCCTTTCGGCGAGCCGACTAGGCTTGTTCTTCAGATTAAATCATCTCTCTTATTTCATTCTTCGGGTTGGCCTTTATATAAACAAGCAGCTGCTTCAAACTTAGCTGAATGACGTGGATGATACAGGGAATATGAATAATAGTAGCTCCATGATATATATCCAAGGATTTTAGTGAATCCTGGATACTTAACATCATTTTGCTATTGTTCGATACATTATCTATTCCGCTATCTTATGTTGCTGGAGTAAATCAAATAGCACTGAGCTAAAATTAACACCAGTATGCCTCTCATGTAGAGGTTCAAATCTAAGAAGAATCTCCCGGTAGTTCCAATCTTTATCAATGAAATAGCTAGTGATAGCCATAAACACCTGCTGAAAGGGAGAAGTCCAGTAATCTAGCACGAGTGAGAGTTTTACCTTCGGCGGAAGCTTTGCAAGAAGATAAGCCTGTCTCTCCTTTACAATCTCTCGCATACGACGCTGGATGCTTTTGGCGCAGGGGAAGGTAGGAAGCGATGGTGCTGACTGCGTTAGGCGAAGAAGCTTTTGAAACTATGGGTGCTCAATTATTTAAAAGGGAAGGCGAAGAGTAGTGATTGTATTAATAATCTCTTGCTGCCAAGCTTCCTCAGTGAAAGAGGATGCAACTAGAGTGGAATCTCGAGCCTTATTAAAAAAGTAGTTAGTTCCCCTTCAGGCTTATATCTTATTTTCATAAATCTTCCTATTCTCGACGATATGATTATCAGCGCGCTAAATGCGAAGACCCTAAAGCTATTAAAGAGTGGTTTGATCGTGTACAAATTACTATAATGCAACATGGGATCGCACAGGAAGATATCTACAACATCGATGAAACTGGTTTTGCTATGGGCCTAGTAGCTACAGCTCAAGTAGTTACTAGAGCTGATTACTATGGAAAAGCGCTTCTTGTACAACCAGGTAATCGGGAATGGGTTACTTCTATTGAGTGTATCAACTCTACTGGTTGGGCACTTCCTCCAGGCATTATCCTTAAAGGGAAGGTCCATATAGAGAGTTGGTATCAAGATTCAAAGCTCCCACCTGATAGCAGGATTGAAGTTAGTCCTAATGGATGGACTACTAATGAGATAGGCCTTCGCTGGCTTAAAAATCTCTTTATTCCTGCT